>OMLF01038045.1:0-11835 GCA_900302615.1 Holocentrus rufus | reverse complement strand
GTGTGTGTGTGTGTGTGTGTATGTGTGTGTGTGTGTGTGTTTATGTGTGTGTGTGTGTGTGTGTGTGTGTGTGTGTGTGTGTGTGTGTGTGTGTGTGTGTGTGTGTGTGTGTGTGTGTGTGTGTGGTGAATGCCACTAGTTTGTGTCGTGGTCGTATTGATCAAACCTTCCGTTAAAGGGATGCTCGTTAACACACAATTAGCATTCAGATAGAAAATACATCATAAGGATAAAAAGTCATGGTCATTAATTCCTGATGAAGGGAGAGAGAGAGGAGAGAGAGAGAGAGAGAGAGAGAGAGAGAGAGAAAGAATAAGAGACCTTTTTTCAGTAATTAGAGTGGATTCCATTCAAAAGCTCTGAGTCCAAATAATTATTCCTCGTTATCTCTCCTCCTCTCTCCTCACGCTCTCTACCTGCATTTTTTTGTCTCTTGCCATCATTCCCTCCCCCTCACATTTTTTAGAGTCTCCACCCATCCCTGTTTTCCTTCTCCTATACTTGCTTCCCTTGATGTTGTCCTTCCTCCGTCTTCCAAGTCCGTCCATAACATATTGGTCTTGTCCTTCCTCCTAGTCCTCCATCTTAGCCCTGCCACTTTATTTCCCCTCATCCTCCCATCATCATCCTTCCGTGGCAGAGCACTAATTTTAGAGGATCCCCTCAGCTTCCCGTCCTCCTCCTCCCTCATTTCTCCCCTTTAGTCTCCTGTTAGAGATCCTAGCACTAGGACTAGCACCACTCCCTCCTCTCCCCCCCTGTTTTCCTTTCCGTCTCTGTCCTCACTGCTGCCTTCAGCAGCTCGAGGTGCAGGTGTTGGGGCTGGGACTCGCCTCCAGGCTCCCCTCTGGGCTCAGCGGCTGGGCTGCCAGCGGGGACTCCAGGGCCAAGGCAGGAACCTGGGCTGGGTGCGGGACGGGAGCCGCGACCTGGGCTGGACACAATGAGGTTGGAGGAGCTGTGGTTGAGGGTGGCACCGGGGACAGGGGGACCACAGCACCCCCTCCTCCTCCTCCCCCTCCTCCTCTTTCTCCTCCTCCTCCCCTGCCATCCCTTGCATCCCTCTCTCGGAGCAGGTGGACCAGGGCGGCGTGCTGGGCGCTGAGGGTAGCTGAGAGGTGGGCGGGGAGGGCGGTGAAGCCGGCAGTGAGCTGCTCCACCCTCTGCTCCAGGGACAGCATCTGGCGCTCCAGGTCCTCGCTGCGGTCGTTGAGCTCCGACATCAGCTCGTACATGACACTCTGCATCTATAGGAGGAAAGGAAAGGAAAGGAGAGGGAAGGAAAAGACAGTGAGTCAACTCATACAGCGTTGGCTATGAGGGAGACAGATTGATTTTCCTTTCATAAACAGGAGCATGTGAAAACAAGACAATTATTTTGGGCGGAACCAGAAGAGATTGTAGTGGGGGTTAGAGAACTAAGTGCAAGTGGAAAGCGGGAAAGCATGAGGCTGGCGAGGGAAGACTAAGAGACGTTGAGCAAAAGGAAAAAATGTGCAAGAGGGAGTTGAGGCTGGAGGGAACTCTCTATGTGGGCGTCGTAACATTGTGAGGAAAGACGGAATAAGAGAGAGGGTAGAGAGAGAGAGAGAGAGAGAGAATGAAGGCTACAGAGCGCCGCTGCTTTGCACATCTTGGCCTCTGTAACCATGGTAAACTCACAAGTGGCCAATTGAGATGGAATCATTGAGATGAGATGGTATAACTGCAAAATATTTGGTGCAAAAAGGCAGTGCTCCATGGAAAGAGGAACACACACAGCCTCGCTCTGTCTCCCTCTCTTTTTCTCTCCATTTTATTGTAGTCTAATTCTAGTCTCTGTCTCTCTCCCTCTCTCTCTATCTTTCATTTTCCACCACCACACACACACACACGCACACAAACACACGCACACACACGTGTGTGCTCACACTCTCACTCAGACACCCACACAGGAACAGAAAAACATGAACGCTCCCCTCCCTCCTCGCATTTCCTCCTCGCGCTCTCACTCAGTCATCCCTGTTTTAACACTTGTTCCGGTTGCTAGGAGACGCAAAGCCACAGAAACAGGCAGGTCAGCATGGAAACAGCGGAATGCTGAGATATATTTGGGAGGGCAAAGGTACGCGTGTTTGTCCGCATGAATCATGATTTACTAAACTCTGTGTTGGTTACATGTCAGTCTATGCATTATGTTCACATACAGTTTATATACAGCATATACAGAGTGAGCCGATTACATATAAACAACACTGTGATGGTGTGTATCGTGTTTGTCTGCATGTCTCACCTTTGAGAGGTCCACTAGTGTGTTGGCCTGATCACTGAGCTTCCTCTGCTCCATTTTCACACTGCGTAGTCTACAAACAGCACACACAAACACACACACACACAGAGAGAGAGAGAGAGAGAGGGAGAGAGACAGACACACACAAATACACAGAGTACAGAGTTGAGGCCCAGTAAATACACAGTGGTCGGTCCAGAGAGCTAATCCCTCAGGGTCCAGACAGCGTTGTAAAGCGGTCACCTTGCCTAGTTCAGCTTCACCTGCAGTGTCTCTGGATTTGACTGTGCAAAGCCACCAGGCACATAAGCTGCTCTGAAACACACTATTTTAGTCATTTAGATGAACATATACATAACAGAAATAAGGCTGAGACTAGGATAGGATAGTCTAAAATAAACAAACAAAATCCTAAAGGGAAATAAAACTAGATTATGAATAACACAAAATAAAATAAAATAAAATAAAATAAATAGCTCAAATGTGCAATGCAGAAACCAGTGAAGCAAGGGTCTAATGTGTGTTATCAAGAAAACCCCCCGGAGCTTCCCCTGTTCTTCTGAATTACAGGCTGATTCTGTGAAGTTGCACATCCACATTAACTTTGTTTCACTGTTATGCTCAGAAAATGTACAGGGCCCAGAGCCCTAAAAATCACTCTGTGCACCCTGTTACTGTGTTAACCCCTTCACCCACCATCTATGTATTTTATTATAATGTATAATATAAATATGCTGTATATATTTATATCAGTAACTGTACAGACAAAATGATAATCAGCATGTCTTTCATAGAACACAGTGCACCAGCCATCCAGGCCCACAACTGTATTTGCTGGCCTGGAACGAACCCTCCCTTTAGTAGATGATGATTCACTGTGTGTGTGTATGTGTGTGTGTGCATGTGTGTGAGTGCAGGGATTCATACACTTTATCTGATTATCAGCGTTGATTCAACCTGTGGGTGGATAGAAAGTACAGCTGATTTCAAGGCTGCATCAGCTCAATAGCACTATTACGTGTGCACACGTGTAAGAGTGCGTGTGTGCGCGTGCGTGCAGGTGTGTGTGTGTGTGTGTGGTGTGCATGTGTGTAAGGTGTGGCCTTACTGGTGTATGGCCTGGAGAAACTTCCTCTGGTGTTTGCGGACTCTGGAATGGTCGATCTTCTTCATCAGTTTGGTGTGTTTGTAGATGAGCCAGGTCTCTCTTAGCACATTAGCCGCCGCGTTCTTTATCTGCTTCCAGACAACACACACGCACACACACATGCACGCATACACAGGCACGCACAAACAAATAGCATTAGCAACAGGTAGCCCTTGGCAACCAAGGCAGGCAACAGGTTTACCCAGCCCTGCTCTCTCTCTTTCTTTGTTTATCTCTCGCTCCTTTTCTCCTGCATTATCCATTGTCTCCCTGCGAAAAAAAAAAAATACTAAACCATTTTTCTCTTCTTCGAGGAGAAAGGCTGCCCTCATTCTCTCTGTCTCCCTCTACACACACTGACTTGCTTGCCAATGCTTTTCATGCACGCAATAACAGCTCTCTCCTTAGGGACATTTGGCAATGAGAACCAACAGGAGTCTCTCTCTCTCTCTCTCTCTCTCTCTCTCTGTCTCTCACACTTCTCTCATCTCTCTCCTGGTCTACATACCATGTGATATGTTGGGCTACCTCAAACAGGCTGCATTGTCTTGGCTGATTGGACGCCGTTCAACACACCGCCACTCTGTTTATTAGAGCCAGCGATGTTCCATGTAATTAAGACCACGACAGAAAGAAACAGCAGCAACGTAAATCTCTGCTCTTACACCACAATCAAAGAAAATCGTTACCCCTGTAGAAGAGGAACACAGGAATAGTCTGGTGGAGGCTAATTATGATCACTTATGGAAAGCCTGTTTCCCATTAGAGTCAAAGGCAAGATGGCTATTCATCTCCATTTTACTGGCCAGGCATGGCTATTGGCTTCGGTCGTCTTCAGTTGGTGTCATCTAGACTGTTATTTAATGAACAAAACCTTTCATTGTCAGGTATGAGGCCATTTCCTCACAGTGGGGGCTTCACAAGTTACAAGCTGACGTTTGTAGGTGCACCATATTGATCTATATCTATACCCAATACTGTATGTTTCATGTATGTTTCTATAGGTTGCTATGTAATTACGGCACAGGGGTCTGACACCCAGCAAAAAAAAAAAAAAAGCATGGGTGGATACTATAGAGAAGGAAAAAAGAGAGAATCTGTAAGGACATAAATTGAATGAGAGACTTCAAAGAGAAGCTGAGCAGCGAACAAAGAACAATTATACCCCCGTCTGAGGAGCACAAAAGACCCCGGCAGCTTGGCTAATCAGCACCCATCCACCGCAGTCAAGGACTGTTCACACACACACGCGCACACACACACACACACACACACTATTGGCTACAGATGAAGAGACCAGTGGGCCCTGGGCCTTGCAGATGTGTTTTCAATGACAGCCACACAGAGGAAGTCAAACCGAGAAGAGCTAATCTATAGATAATATATAAGGTCCATCCAGGAGATTGATTCATTCAGCTGACTTGCAACAATACCAGTCTCTCGTACAGTAATGCCTGTGAGCAGTACAGTTATTAATTCTTACAGTTTTACAGTTTGTAGAAGAGCCAGATATTCAAATTACAACCATGCATGTTCGTACAAAACGGCTGTCACCATCATTTTTAGGATGTTAACAATAGTGGAGAATTTTCTTCAGACATGGCTGTTTTAAAACAAAATTCAAAATGCCAATGTGCAACACAGAGTCAGCATTCAAATTTCAAATTTCCCTCGGGATCAATAAAGTACCTACCTACCTACCTTCTGTGTTTTAACGAGCATTAGATTTTCAGTCCATTGCTCACTACAGGGTTAATTTGTCAGATCATGTTTGGACAAAGCGTAGTTCCTCCAGCCTTAATGACGGGCCAGGTTATTGAAAAGCACATTTAATAACTGGAGTATCTACAGGCCCATTAGTAAATTGATATGTCAAATCCTATTTACCAGCTGATTGATTACTGCGGGATGAGCGGGATGTGATAAACGACGGCGTCTTGCGTCTGTCTGGTCAGCTCGCTCTAAAACTTTTCACACAAACTTCCACCGTCAAGGACTAACAGTCCAGCAGTGCAGGGGAAGTCTATTGCACTGCTTTAGGCCATTTAATTATATGGAGCTAAAGCCCCCCCTCCTCCCCACCCCCCCTTCATTTGAAGCCTGGAGACTGCTTCTCATGCAAATAACAGGAGCTGTGAATACCAGACTATTAACATTTTACAGTTAATCTCAGTCTCTGAGCCACTCTCTTCTCTCTCTCTCTCTCTCTCTCTCTCTCTTTTCTTTATCCCACTCTCTCGCCCATATAACTTACTGTAGAAAATGAGACAAAGATGGCAAGTCCACTGACAAAAACAAAGCGTCAACATGAAGCGCCCAGAATACTGAAGAAGAAACTAAATGACAGCAGCTGCCATTCTGGGACCATATGGCCTGTGCTTGGGCAGCTATGTTGTGTCCATATGGCTGGTCTCCTACTGCACCTAGGGTCATGGATCTGCTCTGGCTGCTTCCCTACACAGCACACCTTATGGCAGGTACATGAAAAATATGGTATGACTCGGCATTCCCATATGGCCACATGTTCAGGAGTTAATGACGTCCTGTGCACGACCAATATAGAAAATAAACCACGATGCTATAAGCAGCGGGGGTTTGTTAACGGCGATTCCTGAAAACTTTCCAATTTCCGCGAGTGATGGAGGCCGGTTTTTTTTTTCAGACATCAAAGGGAAAGCAGCAATTCCTGACCCTTCCAACCCGGGAGAGCCTTAATGACCTGTGCGCGCGATGGGTAATTAGGAGCTGTTGTGCCAGAGATACAATGGTGTTTTCTAAGAGAGCGGTGAACATAAACAAACAGTCCCATTACCCCGGCAACAACCTCCCACCTCCTCCATGTGCCTCGGCGACACGTGGCCTTACCTGCTCTGACCTTCTCACAGGCGCGGTGACAAAGGGAGGAGACAGCTCTTACACACACAGCAAACAGACACACAAACACAAGCACAAATCCATACACACACACACACACACACACACACACTGACAAAAGTTTCCCCATCTCTTACTGCAAATAGAAAGAAGTGCTACAAAGAGCTGATGGGAGCATTTAGGGCCGAGTCAAAGGATCAAACAGACTGAATAAAAATGAAGACTGTGTAATTGATTTCCAATAATTGTTTTAAAACATTCAGGCTGCCTGGATGAGGTCATTAGGTAGATTCAGCCTAGTGTTTCCACTTCAGTCTTTAGTGCTTTCATATATCTGATCTTATGCTCCAATCAAAGAAAAAAGGAGAGATATTAGAGGGATGTAAAAATGTATTCACTAAGTGCCACACTTTTTTTCATCACCATCGCACACATTTACACTCATAATGATCTGCTGGGCTGCTGGGGGAAGAGTTATTTTTACTGTGGGGAGTGGAGGCTACAATAGCTCGCAAGAAATCTTCGGGGGTTAGCTTGCTACCATTTGGCTACTGGTGTAAACATTGGAAAGCGCTGCAGCACCTCCTCCTTGGCCAAAGCCCAGAGTGCACTCTGAATGCTCAGAGTAGGCGATGCTCTGAATATGCCACAGGGACTTCTGAAAGTGCTCCGAATGAACCAGCCAGAATTTAACACTCCAAGTGCAAATTTCACAATCGCAACCTAATGCATTAACACGTTGGAACGAGTTGAAAACATAAAATTAAAACAGTGACATCAAACACGGACTTCCTTGTTAGTCCCATTGAAATGAAGGAAACACCCACTTCACTGATGAGTGTGTGTGTGCCTGAGTGTGTGTGTGTGCAGCTCCTCCTTTTTCACTGTCTAGAGTGCAGTATGGATGTTCAGAGGGCGACACTCTGAATATTCAACAAGGACTTCCAACAATTCTCTGAATTAACTGATAGTTCGGTATGGAGTCAGAGTGCTGGCCTGTACTCTGAGGGCCGACCCTTCAACACACCTAATATTTCGATGCTTTGTACCAAGAGACGGGTAAGAAAAACCATAATGACATCAAACATGAACGCTGACAAGCATATGCATGGGCCCATTGGCTTAGGGCTACATTAACGGCTGTTTAATTAACATCCTTGTTAATCCGATCTAAAGCAAGGAAACACCACTTCACTGAACACTGCATAAAAATTAACAGTGGGCATTTGGCTTTGAATAATGTTTTTAAAAGCATGTCAAGCCCCTGATAAGATTATTAGGTCCTCTAAACCCAACGTGCAGCATGAAGAAATTCCTCTTGAGTCTGGTTCGGTGTCCTCATAAATCTAATCTGACTCTGTTTTATAGAAGGAGGGTTCAACGGGAAGAAGCTGAAAAATATTAAAAGAGTCAGAAAGTGTCAAATAAATTTCTTTTACGACCACACACATTTGTGTAAGTAATGATCTGCGTGGTCTGCAGGTAAATTTAAAAGTTGTAGCAAATGAATGAGCTCGCTCCTGGATCTGACTTACAGAAGAAAATCCAAATGATCCATCCTGTTTTATCTCACAAGTCAAACTCAGGAGGAAAAAAAAAATCTAATTTGCCATTACAGAAACAATCCTTACTTTATCATTCGTTTTCATCTCATTTCTCAGTCCTAATCTTTCTTGACTTAGGATGTCATAACATCTCAATTATCAGTTGTCAGTCATTTAATCTGGTCTGAAACTGCATGATGAGAGAGAGCTGAAAACACAAAGGGGCTGGAGCAGAGAGACTGACAAACGAGCGGTGATGTACAGGTGTCAGAAGAAGAGAAGGGCCCTGAGCTTCATACAAGATGACATAAAAGCATTAATTGCAGTGGTGGATCAGTGGAAACTCATTTTATTTGCCAAATTTCGGAAAAATTGACCCAGCAAATTAAAGACAAATAACAGGCAGAGGGGTCTACAGATTGACCTCGTTATTGCTGCTGTAACTGTCCTACAAAATCCAAAATCATGGGTCATGGCATTTCATAGATCAATACCAGCATGTCATTCAGAAAATTAATCATCTCGTTTGCAGGCTTCCATTAAATTGCAGTTTTTTGACTGGAAATTTCCAGCACTGCCGTTTGCATGCATGTTTGAGTTGAGGATTAAAAAGCTTTTTTAGAAGCCTATTCAACACTGATCTTAAATTAGCTTAAGTTAGGATTTTTGAGAGTTAGGACACATAATATAATATCCAAATCCTAAGTGAGATCAAGAAAAGACAAAAAATATCTAAAATAACTTTGGAAACTGTTCTGTCCTGAGTAAAGATGAGATCAAATTTGAGACTTAGGAACTTTCAGAAAAAAACCCACTTGGAATACAACCACTCCTATGCAACTTTTAACACTTTAAAATAAGAGATTTAAAAATAAATAAATAAATAAAAACAGCACTAACATCAAACATGGACGCTGTCAGCCATATCCGCATGGTTCACTGGTTTAGAGCTTCATTGATCGGGATAATTGGCATTCTTGTTAATCCTCTCAAAAGAAAGAAAACACCACTTCACTGAATTAAAGGGCTTGTGTGCATCTATGTGTGTGTGTGTGTGTGTGCGCGTGTGTGATGGCAGGATGCAGAGGATGACATTGTATGATTCATTATGAAGCCCTGGGTCATTGTTCTCGCTTGTCGCCATGGTATGGACGAGAACGTTCCCAGCCATGTAAATCAATGGACGTACATCAGCTTCAATCATTGGTCTCTCTGTAATAGAGGGCAGGAGACAATTATCCAGCACACAAACAGGAGACCCTTTGAAGAAAGTGTCACCAAAGGCTGTGTTGTGTTGCATTAAAATTGTTGTTCAGCGTGCTCCTCTTGTTGAGACACCTGACGTTTTTTTTGCTTTGCTTTTTTCACTCAAAACTTTATGATGTGATCTTCTTTATAAGGACTAAAAGTATGACACCTGCACATGGGCTATGCATGTATTTGAAGGTTGTGCTGTTTCCTTGCACTTGTAATATGAGTAATTATAAGAGTACAACAGAGCTAAAATTTTGAACCACGGTGGTTCACAAAATGTACATAAAAGCCTATGTTCCATTTGCCAAATAAACTCCTTAAGAACGCATGTAAACCTCCAAAAATTCTTGTTGGTCAAATAAATTCCAGATTGTAGCAAACCCTCTCAGACTTGCACACACACACATACACACACACACACGTGCACGCTGCAGCATGTTAAACGTCCTACAGAGACAGACTCTGGTCTGGCCAGAAACTGCTGAGAGATGAGTTGAGAGCCCTGCTCCCACAGAGAATGGGTCTATTCTGCTCCTGCGTCGATATTTTATCCAAGCTGAAAATATTGATCACTCTCTCCCGTTCAGTCACCCAGATACCCCGCTGCCATAATGTACCCTACATATTTGATATGGGAGCTATTTTTGAGACTTGGGTCTTTCAAGTGTATGAAAAATTGAAAAGGACCAGAGGAGGGAGGGAGAGAGATGGAGGGAAGGAGGCAGGGAGGAGGGAGGATGGAGGAAAGGACAGATAAAGGACAGAGAGAAAGAGAGAGAGAGAGAGGGGGGAAAATATGACGGACTTGGGTCGAAGAGGTGTCAAGAGGGGAAGTGGATCGGGCATGTAGGAGGAAAAGACCGGGGATGAAGATCGAGAAGATGAAGACCTTTGTTGGCTTGCTCTCACTCAAAAAAATGTCACACTCTGTCACAACAGTGTGGTGTGATGGTGTGATTTTAGTGCGGGGAGGGGAGGCGAAAAGACAAGGCAGTTATCTGAGCTCTCAACAACCCTGCCATCAACCCTGAAGTAATCCCAAATCATAGTACACAACCACCTAAAGGGCAACATAAGTACTGTACTTCCACAAATTATCACTGTGCTTGAGTCCCACACACTCTCGGGATACACAGTGTCTGTATCATCGTGCCTGTATGTACACACACACACACACACACCACCACCACATATGCCTACACACCCTCTTGGTGAGTTGCGTGTCCATCATGAAGTTGTGCACATGCTTCTCAGCCTTGGTCAGCTCCAGCTTCCTCGCTACCACGGCAACCACCAGAGCTGTACATCCCGCACCCTGCGAGAGAGAGAGAGAGAGAGAGAGAGAGAGAGAGAGAGAGAGAGAACAGACCACTGAGTCAGTCAGTGAAGAGGAGGAATTGGTAAATCAGTGGCTTGTGGCCAGGGAATTAGCCCAGATGACTGAAGAGAGCGAGGACAAATAAGAGGAATGGAACGCGTGACAGAAGGAGAAGTGAACGGGAGAGAGGGAGGATTAGGAGGCATAGTTCAGCTCCAGATCCACATTTCCTCATGTTGAGAGACAAGCCAAGTCTATTTTCACTTCTAATCCATCTGCTGCGAGATCCCTGCTATGCAGCCTCTATATGTAGCCGAAATAAATATGCCCAATATAGATAAAATACCATCACAGATTGACACCACCTCATTTCCTTTAATTAGATGCTGCCAATCTGAATTACATGGTGTCAATCTTCTCCTGTCACCGGAGGCTTGAGGCCCGCAGCAAGTGTGAAAATGTAAAACATGGAGCGGTTTGTCTGTATAGCAGTACGCCCCACATGGGACACACGCCAAACTCATATGGGAGAGAGCGACAGCAGTCTCTCAACCAGAAAGACATGCTTGAGAGGAGAGCAGGAGCAGAGACAGGGAGCGGAAGACAGACTTAATTAACTTTCAGATTAGACACTGTTTTCAATGGGGATGCTGAGTGCTCACAGGTTCCTGTGAAGGGGCAGGCGCTGAGAGAAAAAAGGGAGAAGGGAGGAGAGATAAAGAGGGTGAAGAGCCAGGAGTAAACACAAAGAGCGGAGGGAGGGAATGAGGGATGGTCGGCCGGAGAGAGGGATAAATGCAGAGCGCGAGGGAGCGAGTGTGTGTGCGCGCGCGGAAGAAGAGGAGAGGAAGATGGAGAGGAAGGCAGTGTTAATGAGGTCACATAACTCTTGATAAGAAATGAATTAAGATGAAGAGTGTTTAATGAAAATGTATGAGTGTGCTTCCTGCCCGGTTCTGAGAGTGTGTGTGTGTGTGCGGGAGAGAAGAGAGTGAATAAAGGAGATCTAAAGAGAGAAACATAGTAAGCGACATAGAGAGAGAGAGAGAGAGAGAGAGAGAGAGAGAGAGAGCAACATTTTGAAGCTTGTAGCAAAGAGCTGAGACTTCATCGCGCACACTCCTGAACAATAAAGACAGGTTCGCCGAAAATAACTTTGGCTGGGCTGACTAAAATGTAATGCACAAACAGGCATTAGTGCCCACGTCTATACACTCATCCACTCTGTTTGTGTTTATTCCGAATCTATGAATAAAATATGATGAAAGCCCTCGGAGCATTCATACATGTCTGCGCTTTAGGGGAGAGAGAGCCCTCCACTAACTGCTACAATACAGTATGTGCAAGTGCATGGATGAGACTGTGTGTGTGTGTGTGTGTGTGTGTCTGCCTGTGCATGTGTGTTAAAGTCCATCTTCGGTCAAAGACA
>OMLF01038042.1:10097-22133 GCA_900302615.1 Holocentrus rufus | reverse complement strand
CATTTGTATTACTATCTTTGTGGAGACATTACACTGACTTCCATTCATTCTCCTCAGCCTTTCCCTAATCTTAACCACAGCCAACTAATGCCTAAACCTAACCTTAACTTAACCCTGATTGTAACCTTATCTCTAACCTGAACCAATAAGCCACAATTTGCATTTTTCCTTTGTGTGGACCACCCAAAATGTCCCCACACAACAGGCAGCTTCTCAATAGCTGGTCATCACACACACACACACACACACACACACATACACATACACACACTAGCAAACAGTTAGACACAGTACCCTGTAAAATTGCTTGTGGGTGCAAAGTAAGCTTTTAATTACAGTAAAAGCACAAGCATTTTGGGTGCAGTCCAAAGAACACCAGATGGGTACAGTCGCACCCTTGGGCTTCACCCTCTTTGCTCTGTACCAACCTATCACCACACCGAAACAAATTTGTCGGCCATGTATAATTGACTAGCCAAACAGATTTTACCCTGCTCAATCTTCACACACACATGAGAAAAGCCTCTGTCCTGCCTGTTATGCCTCCTGGTTGCCCTTAGAAATAACACTAAACCTCTGGCTGTTCTTTGGTGCTGTGCTGAGTTAGCAGCATGCAGGAAAGACTGCATGTGACACTGCTGGAAATCAGCCCCTTTCTTTGGCTGTTTTTCTGGCTTTCTTTGACTGTTGAGATAATGCAACGCTGCGTCAGTTTCTGTGGCAACACCCCAGCTGAGGTTTTTTTCTTGCTCGGCCTCTTATCTCCCACATGAGTCTAGATCTGAAAAATGTAGATTGCTGGGAGCAGGGCAAGAGCAGCCCAGCCTCTGGCAAAGCTGTACATGCTCTAGCATGAGTGTCTTTCTCTTTGTCTGTGTGTGTGTGTGTGTGTGCGTGTGTGTGTGTGTATCCCCCTCCTCCCCTTGCCCCTGTGTTTGTGTGTATGTGTGTGAGTGACACTGAATTGTTAAGACACCATGGTGTCCTGTGAGTGAACACTGCTTGTTTATATGACTTCTGAAGTTGGACGTTGTTCTTTCAACACCTGCAACATTTCGAAACCTCTGTTGCTGTCTGAAGACATTTGTTGGCTGCGTGGTTCAGAGCAAACCTTTCTTGGCACGTGCCCAACGGCACATACCAGTGAGCTGTTCAACAATGCAAGAAGCTGTTTATTTGTTGCATGATTTAGTTTGACCCTGGCAAATTGTCTAACTTGTGTATGTGAAGGCCCTTCTATACACATAGTAGCGTTATTATCATTATGATTATTATTATTTTCATTTTGCCAATAAGCCTAATTTCTCAAATCTATCGTTTGTTTAAAGGTGGACTCCACTTGTCCGACTTACTGGAAGTGCGATGGCGCGCTCCTGCACTGCAGTGAAACTAACACAAGGGCTCCTGCTTTGATCATTGTGAAAGAGTTGTATGTAGGCGTGCGTTTCACATGGGTTTACTCAAACCACGCTGTCACGGAAATCTACAACTAAGTTACTACTTGGACTCAGAAGTTTCTGCCTGCTTGAGAATGCTGACTTTGTTCCCCTTAAAGAGACAGAGTGGATTTTGCTCATGCGCGCAGCTGCACGAGGGGTGCGTGTCGCTTTAAAGCAGCAGGAGAGTTTGACATGATGAAAATGGGGATGGCGATTTTGCCCAGCAGCGAGTGAACAGTGTCTGGGGAGAGTGGCGGAACGGAACTGAGCTTTTATATCGGCGTTCACACACACACATGCACACCCACTCGGGCGACCTTTGGACGTACCGGAGCAGCGCGAGGGTAGGCAGCTCCGCGGTGCGCGGCGGTTATTGGCTGCGCGGCTCGCCTCTGCGTACTGCTTGCTATCGCGCGGCGTGAAAGACAACAGTGCGCAGCCCTCACACACCGGAGGCCTGTCCGCGTACACATGATGCGGTGTGCGTGCGCGCGTTGCTGCTGGAGCCCAAAGTCCTCTTGTCCGTGGCGCGGTCAGTCATCGGAATGTTTGAAGATTAACGAGGCAACCCGTGTCCTTTAGAGCACGAGCTGCTAGTGACTGAGCTAGTTTCCAGGCCAGAGCAGAGGCTGCGTGCTGAGGCAGGCAGGGAGGCAGGAAGTCACCGCTGCTGCTGAATGGGACGAGAGGAGCACGGTGTCGGAGTGATACACCAAGAGAAGCAAGCATGACGGAGAAGCGGATGTCGCGGTGGTACTTCGGGGGGCTGGCGTCGTGCGGGGCCGCCTGCTGCACGCATCCTTTGGATCTCATCAAGGTGAGGGGGTGATGGAGAATACAGCTGAATGTAATCCCCGACGTCTAAAGGCTGCGGGCCTGAGGACGAGGCTGCCAGCTGTTTCCCGATCAGAGGAGCCACATGATGGGCTGTGCCACAGTTACTTACCTCCTGTCCTGACTAAACATCACTATACTTTACATAGCTGTAATATCTCTATAAGATGTTCTGCTGTGCATGTGAGGGAGTGTATCTATGGCGATCTGTGGCTCCCGTGGGAATGACTGTGATAGGTCTGTCTATGGGGACTTTCACCGACCAAGGCTGAGAAAATGTGGGGCGCAAGCAGTCTGAACTTGCTTCCATGCCACGTTGTGCAAGTGAGCAGTTTGTAGCAGTTTGTAGGTCGCTTAGTGAAGTTGTTCTGGCCCAGAATAATGTTACATTTGTATTACTGTCCCCGAGAGACAATGTGGGATTTTTTTTTGTTGTATAATGATACATATGAAATGGTAATTGCATAATGGCACTGACCAAGGAAAGGGTCTTCTATCTCTTCCCTTAGTGTCGTCACATGACAGATGTGTGTGTGCATGTGCGTGTGTGCTGATTCAGTGCACTGCACAGAGTAAACAGGAGTATCCTAGTGTCAGGCATTATATAATCTATAGTAGACTAAACATCACTTTGTTCATTTACATTCTTAATCTACCTTATGCAAAAATGATAGGGTGAAATGATGAATGAGTGAAAATGATAGGGTGAAAGTCCTGCAGATCCAGATCCTGCAGAATCACTATGCTAACAGTGAAGGGGCCTCAGCAAGTCATGTGATGTGTAATGATGTTGACACAGTTGGTAATTACTACACTTCATGAAAGTGCTTAATCCTGGGCTTCAACTTTGTTTCTTGATATTAGGGAAGAGCACGGTTCAATCAACAACAACAAAAAAAAAGTCGTCTGAGAATTTTACTTCTTCTGTAACTTGGCCCATGTTTGCTGCTGGTGTAGCTGCTGTATAAAGTAATGGTAATATGAAGCATTAGACTGAGCCTGTCTCATCTCAGTGAGATGTGAGATGTGGCTGCTGTTGTCATAGTCAGTGTTTGTCAGTCTGTTGCAGACTTCAGTTCTCAGTATCTTGGCTTTGAATGTAGTAATGAGAAACCTGAGAAACGTACACTCTCTGAAAACACACACAGCTTTGTAAGTCAATATTTGAATGAATGGAAATAGAATTTTTAAGTTTTAATAGGTTTTTTAAGCAAATGCTCTTTTTTTTCTTGACTATGTTTTTGAGTTCAAGCAGAGCTCTGTGGTTACAGCTTACCCAATATGTGGATGCAGTCTGTCAGGTGCAGTTTTGTGCTTCACACATATGTACGATTGGTGTGAATGAAACTCCACCAACTCTAAAAACCCCACCTTAAACTGTTGTGGCAGTACAGTGTTGTTTTAACTAAGAGGATTACTGAACAACATGTGTAATCCATGCAGCGACTTTGCCATTACAGGTATCAACAAGCCACTTCCTGATATGTGAATGAACAGCCTTCATTGGACTTCTGTCATTCTGCTTCATGCTCACATTGTATTTCCTTCATGCAGGGATCTTAAGGGCCTCTCAGCGAGAGAACAAGGCTCTTGTGCTCTTTGCCACATTGAGAAGTGCCAAGATGTAGCCTTTCCAGCACACTGGGTAGTGCTCAATGAAAACCAGTAAAGCATTTCTACATACATCTCAAGACACATCAGCACAAACAAGAGCTTTTTAGATTGATTTTTGTAATATATCATATGATTTAATGTAATTTATCATATAGGGCACTGATTTTTTTCATTGCTGCAAAGGATTATTGAATTCAGGGGAAGGATCGATTGAACTTTTAACCCATTTTAGAAATAAAACTACAGTGATGGTGGGTGTCTTACAACCGCCTACTGTGAAGCCACTGGCTGTGCATTGAAAGGTCATGGACCGGGGGAATTCAAAGTTGAGTTTACTTAAACTTTGAGCACAGTGCAGTGCACACTGCCCGCCATGTGGGACCATGTATGATTCTGCTGCAAGAAAAAAACTGTTCCTGTAGAATTCAATGACATGGGCTAAAAGGATAACGTAGCATCAGAGCTTTGGAGAGCTTTCCCCTAAGCTCTGCATGTTGTTAAAGGCATTGTGCACAAATGAGCAAACAAACAGATGATCTAACTCTTAAACAAACAAATGAATACACAGAGCCCAGCCCTAACTGAGATGCCTCCAAGCACCTAATAAAGAGGCTGCATGAAGCTTTAGAGTCAGAAGATATTTTTTATAAAAGATGTCATTTTTTTTTTTACTTTCTTTCTTTCTTGCTGCTTTCAAACATGACTAAATGGAATTCCTTCATGTGACCTACAATGACAATGAAGATATCTTCAATCTTGTTTTTTTCCTTCCTCAATAACATCGTTTTATGACTTTCTCTTTCTCAGAGAGGACTCAAAGTGCCCATCGTAACTCAAAGTCTGTTAATCTGGATAGCGTGCTCTCTTGCCAGACAAACAGTGATTTTGTAAGAGCAGCTTTAAACTTGAGTAAGTTATGGCTTGATAATCCACAACACTTACCCCGGTCCCATAAAATCTAACTGCAGGGCGTCTAATTATAGAGTACCCACAGTGTAATTTAATCCAGACAATATGTGAATACGGTTGTTACGCAAGGAATTGTGGATTGACCTAAAAACACACCAGCAAGGAAGGCTTTTTATGTTTTAAAGATTTCCTCTATTGACCTGAGTTGACTCAGGTTCCCATTGTTGTCCTTATCTTATCTTGGTGCTAAATGAGATCCACATGACCTCACAACAAGTCTTTCAAAGATTCTTAGTTATGTTTCGAACCTTAAGCTCTCTTTTAAGGTTGAATCTACAGATAAGGAAAAATCCCTAAATCAAGTTAAGATGCTTCTCATCATTTCTCAGTATTTGTATAATTTTTGTTTTACTATTTTCAAAACGGTTACAGTTGCCGTCCAATGGAAAAAAAAAAGTTTTACGTTTATTGGCAAATTTGCATAGGTATGCATGACCTGGTTTGGTGTCACCAAAATGTAAAAGGGAAGTTGTGAGATTGAAGGATGTTGCAAAATAAGCCTCCGTCAACTGCACACGACACACAGTGAGAGGTTGCCATGGGAAAGAGGGACCAAACTGCAGCGCCTGACTGAAACTACTGTAAAATGCTAAATACCGTCCCTAAGCTGGGGAGATCATTTTAGGGGCTTAAAAGAAATCCTTGACCTTAGGGAATGATTTGCCTGGAGACAGGACAAACTTAAATTTGACATAAATAACCAGAGCGGCAGTCACAGCAAGCCCGACTTTGTGATGACGGCGATGATGATGATGATGATGATGATGATGAGGATGATGATGACAGCCTTGTGGGTGGTGGGTGGTTGATATATGTGTTAAAACAGAATGATAGATCTAAAAATAGATGGACCGTGTGGAAGAGCACATTTGAAACGGAGCCCAGTTGTAGAGGTAGAATTGCTTTTGTGTGTGTGTGTGTGCATATTCAGTGGGTGACAAGTACAAGCCACCTATTGAAAGAGATAATGTCTCATTATAACCTGCCATGTCACACATTCTCCATTCTCTCAGAGCCACTGTTCACCCATTGTCGTTGCCAGTTGTTTGCCAGTTGTGTGTAATCATGCAGTTGCTGCAAGCGATGCCACTCGTGTTTTAAGCTTTTAACTTTTCAAATAGCAGGCAGGGCTACATGTAGATGTAGAGAGGTGACTTGTTACCCAAAAGGTTGCTGCGTCAACTCTCAGCCTTAACAGGACATTATATCGTCAATGTGTACAGGTTCCCAGTGTGTGAAGGCTTATGAATCAGTTGTTCTAGTGCTGTGTCCAGCGTGTTAATAAAACCACTAAGCCAATGCATGACTGTGTTGTTTCAGGTGCACCTGCAGACGCAGCAAGAGGTGAAGATGAGGATGATGGGGATGGCTGTCCATGTGGTGAAGAATGACGGACTGCTGGCCCTTTATAATGGCCTCTCTGCCTCTCTTTGTAGACAGGTGTGTGTGTGTGTGTGTGTGTGTGTGTGTGTGTATGTTTGCATATGTACGTGTCCCCATCTGTCTGTTTGTGTGACTTTTGGTCAGTATTAAACAGCTCATCCTGACCGTCTCTCTGGGTGCACTACATGTGAACACTTATCCCATCTCTCCTGTAAACATTAGCCTGCTGATGGCTCTCTGCAGTCTGTTGAGTCAGCTGCAGTGTGTGTGACTAGAATTCTCAATGAAACACGGTATTTTCTTATTTTTGCAGTCTCACATATAAAGAATGTCCCCTAAGCTTAAAATGCCTGCATGTTCTCATTATTATCCTATTATGCACATATATAATTGTAAAATTGTTTTGATCTTTATTGATTTTGGTATAGACTTTGACTGATATTGACTTTCTCCTGCCTTGTCTTCTTCGCTGTACACATGAGGCTCCAAGTCCAAGTCCGTTTCCTCATTCAAATGACATTTGATCTGAACAAGCGCCCTGACCAAATCCAGTTTATTGTGTGTTTAGAAGAGCAGACACAGCAGCAGCTGTGACTACTCGGCAAGTGTATGAGTAACTTTTCTGTTGCAGGTTAACTCTGTTGATATTAACAAAAGACCAAACCGGCTCTGGTTGGTTGGCTGTCAAAACATGTTATAACTAATCCTTTAAATGTCATATCATGCAGTCCTGACTTGATTAGACTGAGCTTCTTGCTTTGACCTGACTACAGTTTTGGATTGTTAGCAGCAGGACTTTTTCAGGTCAAGGCCACACTAAAAGTTATCTATGATATTCCTCAGCTCTTTAAATAAATGATAAAAATAGAGAAGATAGCATGGTGTTGGTCAAGTGCCAGAATGTAGTTTATACCGGACTGGAATTAGGTCTGTGAGAGCATAAACATAGCAGTTTGAAGATTGAATATGACTGGAGGATGATTGGTGAACTGTTTTCAGATCAATAGTCGGCCCGTCCTGTTTGATTTGTGGCAGCGAGGACAGACTTTGAATAGGCAGAACTCCTCCTGAACTCCTGGATTGTGCAGCCATAGGCTCCTCCTAGTGACTGAATCATGCAACCGTGTGACATGATGGAGCACCCAGGACTGAGTCTGTCATTGGACTCATCACTGGACTTTTTTTTTTACCTTCCTGTTCCTTTCCTCTTTTAACTTTCCACCCAGTTTTGAAATATAGCTGAAGGGATAGTACATCATATGCTGTGTGTATTATCCTGCGATGCTGCACCCTTGTCTAAGCTCCCCATTGTCATTTCCACCTTGGAATGTCTGCCTTCTCTCTCCATCCCTAATCTACTCTATTTACACCCCCCTACCTTTCAGATGTCCTATTCCCTGACCAGATTTGCCATCTATGAGACAGTGAGGGACATGCTGGGCAGCACAAGCCAGGGCCCCATGCCCTTCTACCAGAAGGTCCTGCTGGGAGCCTTTGGAGGTACAAACACACATATTTCTCGCTGTCTCTCTCTACCTCTCTCTGCCCATCCCCTCTCTCTCTCTCACACACACACACACACTCACACAGACACATACACATACAGAATCAACCATGCTCACTAATTTTTTGCTGTTTGCCAATAGGTTTTACTGGAGGTTTTGTCGGCACACCGGCAGATATGGTGAATGTCAGGTAAGATAACATGGCAATATCAAATTCTACTTATTACACACAATTACAATTATGTGTCATTTTGTTTTAATTCTAACAGTGTGTAGTTATTTTTGTACCCCAGGCCTAGAGAGTGAATAGGTCAGAGTCCTTTATAAGAGATGAAGTGGTTGCAAACTGAGATAAGAACTGACAAACAGAGGCTCAGAGCTGCACATGTAGTTATTTGACTTGACCCCAACCTCTTCATTTATAGTGTAAGATTAAGAACGTTCCACAGGTGCACGATGAGAAAGTATAGTAACCAGCTAGGTTCAAGACCAGGGCCAGTTAACACTGCTTTTTTTAGGCCACGCTCTTGGACTAAAGTAGCACTAAATATCAAACAGGCCTCAAGAAATGGCTGTTAAAAAGGGATCTGTGATTGGAATAACTGATTATGCTCAATATATGTAAACACATTGTATCTATTATCACTCTGAGTGTAGCTGTCAAGTTATTCTTATTCATTTTAAATCCAGGTTCTTTTGTTCAGTGTGTTTTAGAGATTGTCAACAAAACTGTCTTTTCTTTCTAGGATGCAGAATGATGTCAAACTACCACCAGAGCTGAGGAGAAAGTAAGTGCTATAACTTTTTGGAAACTGGAAACTGCTTCATTTGCTAAGGTTTTCTAAGCCTCGATTGCATTTTTAATGTGTGTGTGTGTGTGTGTGTGTGTGTGTGTGTGTTTGCTTCTTTCCTCTAGCTACAAACATGCCATTGACGGGCTTTTCAGAGTCTTCAGAGAAGGTAACTCACAAACAGGACAATGTACTGTAACTGCATGCAGAGCACCTGTTGTGTACCAGTGTGTGTCCTGTGGCTCCATGTCTGACCCGTCACCTCTGTCCTGTCCCACAGAGGGTGTGAGGAAACTCTTCTCGGGAGCCACCATGGCCTCCAGCAGAGGAGCGCTGGTCACTGTGGGACAGGCAAGTCACAGAGCTCATAGTCCAAACTCTGCAGGGCCTTGAGAAACTTTAACCAAACTTTCATGTAACCTTTGTTTTTCAGCTGGTTTTGCAGATACAAGCTTTGCAATGCAAATGTCCTTTACAGTTGCTTGCAAATTATCGTGATGCCTGAGGCTGTCTTAGCACAGTAAAGAGCTTTATTTATTTATTTATTTGTTCTGTTTCATTTTATTCTATTCATACCAGCTCACATACGCAAGATGAATTCATTTTCTGCTGTTTAATTATTAACAAGACCTTTAAGAGTAATTTTATTCCAAGAACATGTCAATTTGAGAATCTATCTATGTCTTGTAATAAGAAAATTGAACATTAAGGTGATTTATCATTGCTGACTTTCTTCTGTCCCATGTAAACGTTGCATAATGGATTAGTGCATGACATCCTTGGGTTTGCTTAACTTTTATAAAGTTAGAGGCATAACCGAATGAAATTGATTTCAGTCTGTAGATTTAATCTGAGTGAAACTATAGTGTTGGTGCAGCTCCACATTCACTGAGTCCAAATAATTCATAGCAATATAATTGACTGACTGTACGCTACAGGTATAGTGTGTTTGTATAAATGATATTGTAAGTTAGAACAATTGTGGCATGCTATGAAACTTGCTATAATTCATTTCTCAAAGGATACATGCACCAAAGCACCCCACTGCATGTCATTGCATTAGTCTACCTTGATTCTACACCCATAATGGATTAGTTTTATAGAGCCCTTAGTTTTATCTGATTCATTATATTCATCGTCAGACTCTTCTTTCGATGCCTGTTTGAAGAGAATATCTAGAGATCTGGAGAATGACGATGCCAAAATATAGACGTGTGTACAACATTGGCCTGTAACCTCAGAAAAACAAGAGGTTGACTGCAGAATCACACTTTCTAATGGTGGCATGACATAGTTAGAATATGCACAATTAGCTGAATTCAGTCAAATCAAAATAAATCAAATATCTCATCCGGTGTTCATGCAATACTGTTTATATATTCATAAACAGACGAAACAACACTGAACAGTCTCGCCTCAGTCCAGTTATACCTGCAGGCCTCTCTGAATAATTCATAACAACACTCTCAGGTTACACTCTGCTTGCAAACATCTATGCAGTTGTCTGAAAAAAAGCAAGCAGGGTTTTCAGCATCACAAAAGCCTTTGCAACAGGCAAAGCTACAGTATATTGATAGAGAATAATGGAGCTCTGATCAGGGTCATGTGATAGACCTGGTCGCTTCAGATATACAGATGGTACATTTTTCCCTTCCAGTCAAAGTGCTGCTCATTTCCTCCCTCGTCTCCCTGCTCTTCCACTTTTAGTTGGCGTGTTACGACCAGGCCAAGCAGCTGGTGTTGGGAACAGGCATGATGGGAGACAACGTGCTCACACATTTCCTTTCCAGCTTCATTGCCGTGAGTATCAGGGCCTGATTCAGACTGCACAGTCACAGGGGTCTTTTGTGGGCTGAGGTCAGTGCATGTGCTCTGTTCTATCCAGGTGTGGACGGTTCGGTGTGTGCTTCCATGCAGATTTACACAGAATCTTAGTTTCTTTGTCCTCTGGATCATTTGAGTGAAAAAAAACAGGCCATGGACTTTCTTAACTTTCACATTTTTTTCTTCTCCTTTTATCTGCCTGTTTCTGACTCATATTTCACACAAAGATTGAATTTGTAATATGCCCTTGGGGATATTGACTGGATAAAAAACGGTCTCCAACCCATCTCCTTTTTGTACTTTACAAAATCTGAAAAGGTTTAGGCTGTTCTGCACTTTTGCCTTGAAGAAAGTTTTACTCTTCATGAAAACTGCATTGCTCTTGATTTACTGACAAGGTACATTTTTTATAGGCAAGTCTGCATCACAAGCAGTTATGTTTATGGAGCGATGTCTTTTCCTTTTCCGATAAATGTGTTCTCGTGCACTCTGCATACTGATGCTCACCTGTGGATTGCATCTATACTTCTCTCACAGTTGCATACATGCACACACTGACACACGCCGTCACATACACATTAACTTTGTTCATTTGCAGGGAGGCTGTGCTACATTCTTGTGTCAACCTCTGGATGTGATGAAGACGAGGCTGATGAACTCAAAGGGAGAGTACACAGTGAGTGAATTCCCCCGTCCACCCCGTCCCTCTCTTCTTTTCTCCTTATTTCTTTTCTTATCATCCTTCTATTCATCTCTGCCTCTTCTTTCCCTTCTTTTCTCCATTCTAACCCTGCTTTTGTGTCTTCAGGGTGTGATGCATTGCCTACGAGAAACTGCCAAGCTGGGTCCCCTGGCATTTTACAAGGTTAGAAACCAATTACACGCTCTGTACCTAAACAACACTGTGGTTATATATCATAATGTACGTAGCCTTCAACCAAAACATCTTCATTGCAGGTACTTACATCTTTTATTAGACTAGTTCAGTGATTTGACTCAGTGTCAGTATAGCCCTTTGCCTCTAAGACCACAGACCTGTCTAACTTTTAAATCCTGGGTCACAGACATTCAGATATGAGTTTCCTCCTCATATCTTTAACATGAAGGGTCTGAATAGCTAATTGCATGTCCTCTTTCCTTGCTGCACTTTCCAAAATAAGAACTGTACAATAAATGGAATAACATGGCATTAAATATTTTGGGATGAGAATTATCTTTGAGCCTTTATTAGTGATACTGACATTGTCTTGCATTTAGTTGGCAAGCAATAAAACCATTTAAATGACACAGTATCTCTTTTGAACAGCAATGATGAACTTTTTACTACTGGACCATAAAATGTGCAATAAGACAAAATTTCTAAATGGTTTAGTACCTTTAAAAGTGCACAATGCAAAATTGAGGGTCAATTGAAGTGGGGACCGTGAAGGAAAAAGGATGTAATTTATCAGTGAGCCAAGCTGACAGTGAGAACCATGTAGTCTCAACCATCACATTTCATGGTGTTGCAGGGTCTCGTCCCAGCAGGGATCCGGTTGATTCCTCACACAGTGCTCACCTTCCTCTTCCTGGAGCAGCTCAAGAAGAACTTTGGCATCCTCATCATCTCCTGAGCATGCCCTGCGACCTGCCACCCTTTCACACTTCAGCCAACCCCCCATCCACCCTGCCCCCACC
>OMLF01038041.1:3321-13457 GCA_900302615.1 Holocentrus rufus | reverse complement strand
TAAGTAAGAATACTTACATATTGCATCCTTAAACTACTGGATGTAGCTTTAATTTTTTGAATTAGTTTTGTGATGTGACTCAGATGTTTTACCCTCATTTTCACTCCCCCCTCTCTCTCTCTCTCTCTCTCTCTCTCTCTCTCTCTCTCTCTCTCTCTCTACCTGCCTCTCTATCGGTCTCTCACCTTTATCCCCCTGGTGTTAAATCCCCATAACTCCCCATAGAGACTTGCTCAGTAGGTGCTTTTAGTGACCTATAATAGACTAAACAGTATTTCAGCTCCTATAGCATCACTGCACTATAATAACTATCCCTGCAGGAACTTATTTATCTCAATAGTGAGTTAACCTATTAAAGATATAAAGGTAGGACATTTTATATCCTATTATATCACTAGAATAATCTTAAAATATCACATTGGTGGCTTATCATGTGTCTGCAGCACTCAGTAGTAAGTTTATGGTGACCTTATGGTATTTTGTGGTATTTCAACTCACATGGTCTCAATATTCCTATATCAGTATCAGTATAGAGGCTTATAGTATGCCAGTATCATGTTTATTGGATGACTTTATCATATTGTATGCCATTTTTTTTAAATTTCCTATTGTACACTTGTAGTCCTATAAGGATTCAACTACTAAATTGTGAGTTAAAAATGACTTTATAGTACTTTTGTTTTTTAATTTCCATTGATATCTCCATAATATTTGTGCAACATTTCATATTTGTGTTGTGCCGTGTTATGCAGCCCCTCTTTTAACATGTCTTAGTGCTTCAGTAGTTCTCTGACTGCAGGATAATTTCTTTATGGGCGCATAAAGAAAAGTAGGGCAGATCTTAACTGTGAATCAAATGCATTAAGTGGGTGTTTGCTACACTTAAGAAAAGTATAGGCTATACATTTTCAAATCACAAAATGGCTGCCCTCCCACACAAATTGCCCACACAGGGAGTAATGGGGACATAGATAATCCCCCCCTCCTATTCACGTTCTGGCCGACCAATTTGCACAGACAAAACAAAGAGAGGGAGAAAAATTAACACCCTCTCCTATCCTCGTTCCCGCCTTGTTATTAATGTATCTGCACTCAACAAAGGGGCTACCGGCGGTGTAGGTGGACTCACTGAACACCAGACAAACAGATGACTTCTGCTGACGCGTTGAAGACGGAATCCGTTTATCCAACTGATTTACACACCAGATCGATGTTGGAGACCGTAATTTGCTTTAAGCGTTGATATCTGAGCCCAACTATGCACTATTATTTGACAGTGGTATTAATCTCATGCTTTCAAACAGAGTTGGACTTATATATCATGCCGATACGGGGCTCTCATTAAAATCCAGTTAGTCAGTGCCGTCCACTGCTGACATGATGACCACAGCTACAGACAAACAGTCCGAAAACATGACATGACATTCATAAATGTAATGCTACCTGTAGCTGCCTGGAGGAGGTAACAGTGATATAGTAAGCTGATTGTTATGACTAAGACTTAGGAGTAACAGAGGTGTAAAGTAATGTACATTACTCAGGTTCTGTACTTAAGTACAATTTTGAGGTAGTGGGACTTTCTCCATTTTGTTAGACTTTATAGTTTTACTGCATTTATCTGAGTTACTTTGCAGTTTTATGTGCAAAACAACTGATAAAATGTGATGCATTATTGTATATGGAGTAGCCGGGCTGCGGCCACAATGATCAGTCACAGTACAGACAGAAGTTAAATGAGAGTCCAGTTTGTCCATCGGTTTGTTCTGGAATATTCTTTCAGCATCGAGTCACTAGCATGGATAAGCCACGAAAAAACCCAATCCCATTGGCTGAATGGATTGATGACGTCTCAGCTCCAAAAGGCTCAAATCCAGTGGAAACAGCAGATCATCAAATGTGGACACACCTCACTGAAAACAATTAAACAATGAACAGACAAAATGAATCAGTGTGGGCGTGGTAGTGGTGGTAGTAGCGGCTGGAATGGCAATATTAGTATTATAATAATAGTAGTAGTAATAGTGGTAGTAAACTTAGTACTAGTAGGAGCAGTAATAGTAGCACCGACAGCAGCAGCAGTAACAGCACTAATGCTGGTAATAATTATAGTAATAGTAAAAGTAGCAGTAGCAGTAATAGTAAAAGTAGTATTGGTAATAGGAGTAGTATCAGTAGTGGTGGTGGAAGCAGTAGCATTAGCAGTATTAGTGGAGTAATAGTAGTGTTAGTAGTAGTAATACTGACCCAGTGTTCCTCTGAGGGATCCAGTCATCTCTGCAGCCTCTCTGCCTCCTCGGCTCGTTAAAACTCTAATTAGCGCTCTGTGAAATTAGCTGATCCGGCAGGAAGTGCCACATACACGTCGGGTTTATCTGCGGCGGCACGCGAGCCAACATCAAACATTCTAATCTGAATCCACGCGCTGCCCGCCTGGCGACGAGCTAAGGTGATTACTCGGCGGCCCGTCGTGTGATAACATCTCCCTGTTTCCAGGAGATTTGGCTGCGATTGGAGGCCTGCTCACGGGAAGGACAGCGAGAGATTTTTAGTGGAGGGTTGAAAATGGAAACAGACATATTTTTGGAAGATTCAGCTCCTGATACTGTAATTTACAGCTGGAACCCAATTACACTGTACACAGTACACAGTGTGCAGCTGGAGGTCAGACACACTGCCACAGAGTTTACACAGGATTCATCATGTTATTTTTATCATAACGTCTTTCCAGCATCTTTGAATTGTATTCATTATAGCCTTGCTGCCCTGTTATTTTATTTATGTATTACATTTGTTTCATCCCTAAGACTTACAGTTTTTACTTTTTTAAGTATATAAATAAGAAAAATAAATAATTAACATGAGTTACTTTAATGTTAATGTCAAAATGAATAATTAATTCCTATGTTAAGCATTACTTAACATAGCATTAACATGCACTGGCTTTCTGCTGGAGATGCAGAGATGCTTTAGGTGACCGTCCTCTCATCACATAATGGGCAGTGAGACCAGTGGGCTATGTCAAATAAAGTCAGTGTGAGTCTGTAACCAACCTTTACCCCAACCTTAAACTTAACTATAACTTTTAACCAAAGTTGTTGTACTTGTCTGAACTGTTCGCTGACATTTCCATGGATCAAACGCGTGGAAGCAACCTGTCCAATTGATGTTACTGCCACCTAGTCCTATCAGAGCAAAATGTTGCGAGACGGCATTGGGACGTCTGTTCAGAGCCACGTTGTTTGCTTCACGTCTGACATACATTACTTCTATACATTAAACTATCTAAAGTAGCCAGCAGGCTCATAAAAGAATGATGCTTTTAATCCGCTGCCCTCCTGTTTTCCATGAAGAATGGTGAGAGATGAATAAGTGATGACTGCATTGTGCCCACACAGCACTTTTTTACCCATGCAGAGTGGAGGGGGCTAAACTAAAGACTTACCAGCGTAAATCATAGATGTGGAGAGAAGGGAAGGAAAGGGAACGCGCGGCGAACCTGAACGCCACGCCGCTCAGCGCACTGCTGATGTTGTGCTTTTTCACTGCTGTTGTTCTGTGTCACTCACCCGCTCCCCCCGTCTCTCCTGTCACTCACGGTAAGATTGTAGGCATTTAGCTGACGCTGTTATCCAGGGCGACTCACGCGCGCGGCCGTTCCCACGGTCCAACATGTTGCTGCGAGCTCGCTGTGGCGCTGCGGAATTGTTTGGAAAATTCGTACTTTATTTTCATGGAGTTTTCTCGTTTCAGAGTTCAGTCGGAGTGAAGGAACGAATCTCTCTTTCCTGCCTAGGCACTCTGTCTTTCACACACACACACACACACACACACAGAGAACCCATATTCACAAAGTATCTCACAATTACTCTCAGAGATGTCACTCAGAGAGAGTTTAGGAGAAAAATCTGTCCTTAAAACTAAGTGCTAGGGCTGTAAAACATTTCATTAAGTTCCTGTGTTGAGCACAATTCTCACCTTTTCCTTACGATGTGTTTTGCCAGTATGCAGCTTATTTTAGACACTGTTGACCTTGCGTCTAACAACACGATAGCAACAACAAGGGTAGACTATTTGTTTGGAAATCCTAGGAAAGCTTTTTATCAGCTGAGAAAATGAATCACTTTGGCGTGTCAGCGTAGGCAAAACCCCGTATTAGAAATGCAAATCAAGCCGCAACAAGTTGTTTATGTCTGGTTAGATTAGCCTTCTGGCTTAGGCTATGTGACTTCATAGGCGCCTAATTTACAATCCCCAGCCAATTAGTCTAACAGCCCAAACATTTCCACAGCCAATTAATGACACTATAAAAGCTGGAATCGAATGTCAACAGCCATGCAAACGGAGAGAAAACACAAACTAGACTGGCAGGCAGCAGAAAGGCTTCTAATGGCTGAACCGGTGGGTGAAAAAAAAAAAAAAACAGTGAAATATTCAAAGGAAAATTCAGAGCAATCTTAAAAAGCAGAGAAAAAGAGAGGCATGGAAGGTCATGGAGGAGGAAGTGAGCACATTTCATTATGCTGTCTGCAGTCCCGAGGAAGGTGAACAACAAAACAGTGGCACATTTAAAAAGGCCAACAAACAATGAGGTGGTATTTTCATTAGCCAAGATCACGTTGCACGGTGTCTAATTATGAAGTTAGCTTCTTACATTGTCAGTGACAGAGGTATTCCTGCATCCAAATCCAGGCACCTTTGAACTTCAACATGTTTAGTGTCATTATTTTGGGAATTACTGAGGCTGAGTGATGCTCAAATTTAATGTAAGTCAACAACTATATGTAGCCAACATTTGTGTAGCTTTATTTTTTTTATTATTTTAGTCTTATCTTTCCAAATGTCAGTGGGATTTGCACTCTATTCTAGAGAAAAGCATTTTGGACTTTTACACAAATATCTCTTCTCTCTTTGTGCTCATCCATTGTCTCTGCCACCATTTATCCTCTTTAACTGTGCTCAGAAATGTTCTGCTCAGTTTAGTGTCATTTAGTTATTTTCACACATAAAGACGATAAAAACTCAGAACAAGACTGGGCTGCTCAGCTCAGCTCAGTTCAGCTCTGTATTATTTTGTTTCACTTAGTTTAGTTCAGTTGAGTTTAGTTTGGTTTAGTTATTTGCATATATATTTATATGTATGTACACACACACACACATATATGATGGACCAAATTTAGCAGAAATATAGGTTTGGTCTGAATCCCTAAATGAAAACTAAACTTTTCATCTGAGTGTTGGTTTTAAATCTCATTATGTAGACACGTGTCATTTGAGTCCAGTGCCAAACTCTCAGTACAGCTCTTCCTCTCTGCTTCAGTATTCAGCAGCACAACCTCACTGCAGTGCTGGGAAACTAGTATATCTGAATGTTTCTCCTTTTAGTTGAACTACATCTATACTTATGATTCTACAACATTTTCATACTATATGTAATTTTACCAAAGCTACAGATAAATATAATCCAATTTTCAAGTGTAATTAAACTGCAGGGAAATGGCAACAACCTGAAATTAATTGTACTCCAGCTGCAGGCAAATGTAATAAAACTAAATAGTCAAACTTGAGGAACATAATCAAAATGCCAGTAATTCCAATCAATCTATTAAACTATGGACAAAAGTAATCTAATTAAAGTGCAGCAGCAACTGACTAATGTGGACAGAAGCTTTTCACTCCTTCCATCATCTGCTGTTTCCAGAAACGCTGAAAAGTTTTGCTCTGTTTGCTTTATAAGAAGCGCCCTCTTCCTGTTTTGTGCTGTAAAGCAACATGGCAGATTTCCCTCCAAAATCTGACCTGGTCACACCTGATGTAAAATTCAAGGCAGAGGCTAGTACAGGTTGACAGCCTTCTAAGTTATGGTCTCATTTATTAACAATGATGAAATGAATTTAAAATGAATGTGATAAATATTTACTAATGCTAAAATGATGCATGTACCACCTTTACATTTCTGGTTGATGGCTTTGTTAATTACTGATCGGATTCACGTTGATTATAGGATTGTAAACCTCAAATTGAGTGGCATTTCCCTTTAAAACAGAGAGAGCCTTTTCCCTCAGATTTCCTTTTGGCAGAGAGGGGAATTCTCTTGGCTGTGTGCCCGCTACTGATGAGGTTTCACAGACAACCTCAGCATGTGAATCCATAATGGATCGTCTATTAATAAAACATTCACACCCACCCCAGGCTGTGTGTGTGTGTGTGTGTGTTTGTGTGTGTGTGTATTTTGTCAATGAGTGTAAATTGTCTTTACTGATGATCAATGATCGTATTATGTATACACATAATACAGTATACACAACTAAAATAAATCCTTAAATTGTGGTATGAACTCTTTTCACATCCCATTCTCATATAAATCCATTCCATCAATGTTGCAGATAATGTAACACCAACATTTGTAGAAAGTAATCCGACTCCATTGCAGATTGTTAGTAGTCCTCTTTTATTTATTTATCCTGCATCTATTTTGCTTTTGTATTAAATACAATTCCTCGTGTCCAACTTCTCATTAATAATATAGTATTAGTAATATACACAGATAAAAACACAGAACTAGAAGGCACTCCACTCCAACCTTGAAAAATTCGCCAATGTGCAAAGCTGCATCCTCTGTAATGATTTATGCTTTTTGTAGTCTGCCTTGTTTGTTTTTCTGATTTTGTTTTTCTGCAGTCTAGCAGCCAAATTGGAAATCCCAGATGTCCGACTTTCCAACTCGCACATGAACGTAGCATAATGTTTATTACTAGTAAAGAGTAATCATCTAGTGGCAAAAATCCCAGATCCAGAACAGCATCCAAAATCTACACAACTGATTCACAGGCCAAGAGCGATCTGTCCACCAAATTTCATCCAATTCTGTCAGTCAGTTTTTGAGATATCCTGCTAACAAACAGACAGATGCAGTGAAAACATTACCACCTCCCAACGTTGTTAGTGGAGGTAATAAACATGCTAATTCTCTCCCTTGTGTTTTATTGTATTTTAATATTGTATTTGAAGGACTTTGTAAGCACTGTTTTTATTAAAGTGTTATAGGAATAAAGTTTTTATCATTATATACAGTTCCTTTTAGATAGAGCAAAAGGGCTGCAGCATCCAGTCTGTCAGGGGGAAACACCATATAGGAATACCAACCAACACTGACAGATCACTGATTCAGAGGTGTGTGTGTGTGTGTGTGTGTGTGTGTGTGCGAGAGCGAGAGAGAGAGCATATAGAAAGAAATATAAAAGAGCGTGAGAATAAGAGTGACAGATATAAATTGTGCATGTTTTAGAAACACAAACACACACTGGAAGATGGATAGCCTGGCAAGCAGGTAGGCAGAAAGACAGACAGTAAGAAATCGGCCAGTCATATCCATCATCATTACATCGCCATGAGAGGGGTTGATTTTGTTGTTCTTTACTCGCTGTGCAATCAAACACCTACAGCTCTGCACGTCTTATCTTATCCCCCACCCCCCACATGAAATCATCAACTGCAATTTCCACAAATCACTACAACTTTATCAGCATGGTCTTATCAGTGCACTTGTCAACATACAGGTCAGCTTTACTTCTCCTCAATCACTCTTACCATTAATTTACAGAATTAACTGCCTTGCGATTCTCCATTAACCACCTGCCACCATTCTGCCAAAACCCCTAGAGAACAACAGGTGGTGGCGTCACCTGCCAACAAGGAACAGGCACCCTACTTTTCAGCATGAGAGGTCACACTTCACAGAGATTTGGGTTTGGGGTTTAGATCCTCTTTGTAGGAACATCCTTAGATCCATGTTCTAATTAAGGACAGGGTTTATGGTAGCAAAAGGGTGACCCAAGCACCCCAACTCTCCCAGAGGCATTCCCTGGTGCTCCCAGGCATTCTTGTGCCTCCTTCTCCAAGACATGCTTGGAGATGTAGTCCCTCCATTGGTTTACATCCAAAGAAAGATGCCTGAGGTTCATCTATACCATGTGCCCAAACCACCTCAACTTGCTCTTCATACTGGGGACCATTGTCTTGGTTCCACTGTCCTCTTGGAGTTGTGAACTCCACAACCTGTCAAGGGGACTAATGCCGTCCACTATCCAGAATTTGTGAGGTTTGGAAGTAAGATCAACCCGTAAATCAAGAGCATTGCTTAAGGCTTTTGCAGAGTATGCTCACTACAATACTAGACTACACCACTGGTCCAAACCAATACAATGCCCACATTTCTGCAGCTGATGCAGCTGTCACAACCAGTCTTACCCTCACTCATGAATAAAACCCCTAGACACCTCAACGCCTCCACTTGAGCAGCTGCTCCCCATCACCTGAATGGGCATTGCAGTCTTTCTCTGGGAAAGACATATCATTTGGACATGCTGACCTGCATCCCCACCACATGGCAATCATGAACAAACTGCTCCAATAAACATCAGTGAAGTACAGTGGAGCCAAAAGTATAGTGTCATCTGCAAACAGCAGAGATTCGCCCTAATGTCACCAAACGGGACTCTCTCCAGGCCTCGGCTGCACCTTGATTTCCTGTCCACCAATATCAGGTAAAGGGACATCCTTGTTGGAGTTTAATACCCACCTTGAATAAACTCGACTTTCTGCCAAGAATACAAACACAGCTCATTAGGGAATAAATGGTTTGTAGTAATGCCCCCAGCACCTAATACTCTCACAGCTTCTACAGGATCCCTCAGGGAACATGATATGACTTTTCCAATTCTACAAAAACATGTAGAAAGGATAAACAAAATGGCAAAATTCTCTTTGCTCCTCTTGAATATGAGGTTTAACAACTGGCAAGAGTTTACTTTCCAGCAATTTGGGGTTGCCCTCTCCAGGGAGGCTGAGCAGGGTGATCTTTAATAGCTGCAACACTTTGTTCACCCCTTTCGTTAATGATGATCTATCAGTCTAAAGTTATTCCTGATATGGAAGCAACAGTAAAGAGACAGCAACATCCAACAATATTGAGAGCGATGGACATTTCAGCTCCTCAGTGACATCTGTGAAGGTGAAGGGCTTCTGTTCAAGAGCACTGAACAGTCCATTAGGTCAGGTGTTCTTCAAAATGTCCATTCCACATATCAACAATATACACAGTTGAGGCCAGGATTTCCTCAGCCCTGGTGAGAACAGCATGGGCAGTATCCTGCCTTCCTCACTCAAGTTGCCAAAATGTACTGCAGAACTTCTTTAAGCTCACCAGAAAGTTGTTCTACATAGCCGCTCTGAACTCCTCCTGGGTTTTCACAGAATGAGCTCACTGTGAAATCCATCCAAAGTGCAGCTCAAGCGGAAAGAGGATTTTGCCATTGGTGCCATTTTGGAACTCTAAACTACCAATCCCCAACTCACTTCAGTGACTGGAAGAAAGCGGATCCGCTGCAGCCAACTCGTTGTGTTTGGTGACATTACAAACTTCAGTGGAGTTTCCAGTGACATGGGGCAAGAAGATAATCCCAGAATTTGCCGCTCGAGGTGAACTCTTCCTTTAACTCTGCAACAAAACGCTACCACCTGAATAAACTTGGCAATTTCAGCTGCAAAAAGTGCAGCACAGAGTTCAGTTTTCTTTTATTCATGAACGATGTAGCATTAAAGCTGTCAAACAGCATTACAGGCTCCCAAGTCGTTTGCTTGCTTGTCTTGGCCTGTATCTCCTAGATCGCAGGTTCGAATCTCAGCTCAGAGCCTCAGCTGCATGTCAGCCCCTCCTCTTCTTTATGTCTGCTGTAAAGTTATATTGTTTACAAGAGCACTTTTAACAAAACTGGTCGGCCTAAAAGAGCTTTGGGATACAAATAGCATGACATATTTATTCAAAGCACTGTAGTAAAATTTTTAGTATTGAGAGCCTCAGGAAGAACTGAACCCTGGCAGTGGTAGTGTGTTGGTTTATCCGCTGAATTAGAGTAGGATGATACGAGGTTAAGGAAGGAGAGGGGGGAGCACTCAAAGCAAAAGAAAGAAAGGGTGAGGAAATCAGTGTTTGGTTTCCCCCCTTAAAGCTCTCCATCTTTTAACCCTCATCAATCCCCCCTTTTCTACTTCAACCCTTGATTTCCATCCATCCCTGCCTCTTTCCTCCTCCTTTTTATCTTCTGCCCTCCCTTATTCCTCTCTATCCCACCCTCTTC
>OMLF01038040.1:0-14680 GCA_900302615.1 Holocentrus rufus | reverse complement strand
CGAGCATGTGTCACCGTTTGTGATTCATGCCATGACATCATCTGCCATTACAACCAGACTGTCTGGGGAACCATAGGGCAGAGATCAACTCCGAGACAACGGGCGCACACGCACACACACACTCACACACACACACGCAGCACAGACACACAAGACAGAGGAACAAAGGGAAATTGAGAAACATGGGGATAAACCATAAGACAAACACAACAGAAACAACAAGAGCAACACACACACACACACAAACATATATGCACAAACACATGACACACACGTTCTGCAGAGCGGACACAAACAAACAAACACACACCCTCTGATAACACACATAATGCCCAGCTGGCAGTCTGCTGGCCTTCCTCACTTGGCCAACTGTAAGACAATGGCTGGCGCACCACAAGGTGACGACACATGACCCAAGGGTGACCCCGGTGTGACCTGACCCGGTGACCCCTGCCCGACTGCCTGCATCCACCCTCTTCGCCTTCAGACGGCGGCAAATGCACCGGTGTTGACGGAGCTGATGGGAGGTTCAGGGAAGGGTGTGGAAAACACAGATTTAAAAAAAAAAAAAAATCAGCCTGACCCTCCGCCTGCGCTCCTGTGTGTGTGTGTGTATGTGTGTGTGTGTGGACGGCCCGGGGCTGCCGCACAGGAAGTGCGACCTGTTACTAAGAACATCCTGTCCAATCAACACGCAGCCCTCATCTCAGAGATGAAAAGGTCTCCACCGGCGACGTGCTGCCTCAGACCGACCGGGTCCAGATATGTCAGACTGTGATTCACTGTTCAGTTTGAGGTAAAGACGTGACGCTCTGATATGAAACCTTCACCTCATCTGGTCTTTTTTACTGTTTCTGTCCAATATACATATTCACTGTGTTTACTTTTTAAAGTAAGGCCTGTGAAACATATCCATGTTCTTACACAGGGTCTGAAATGAACACCTGCCAAGCACCAAATGACACACACAACTTTTTGACATGATAACAACTGAATGAATCTGTTTTATTGGCTTGTTTCTTCTCTTTGTCCCCCACAGTCACAGTAATCAGACTACTTTTTGCAGTAACGAGTAACTTGATAGTTTTGTAAATTTAGTTATCAATCACTTGTTGCTAATCTTGCGCAGCAGCAGTTTATGACGTGTCGGCGTTGAGTCATTTAAATAAACAGAAATGAAAGTTTCTTGCCTGTAATGATTTTGGAGTTGACAGTGCACTCAGTCATGTTTTTTTTTTCTCAACAGCAGTGGTGACATCACCAAAACACATATTTAAAAAACAAGCTTGAAAGTGGGTAATGTAAAAATACTCTTGCGGGTTACTTTTAATAAAGAGTAACTAAATAAGGTAACTAGATACTATGTGGGAGCATTAACTAGTAAAGTAACTAGTTACTCTCAAAAGTAACTTTCCCCAACACTACTTATCTGACCAGAACCATATCAAATCAAAACAAAATAATTCTGTGCCAATCAGGATCCTGATTGGTGCAAAGTGATGCGCCAATCATCAATAAATCTCTGCAAACTTTTCCTTTGTTTCTGCTGTCTGGATTCTTACCTCGCCTAACATTATTGGAAAATGAAAGTTACTCCCATATGGTGAGGTGTGACGCCACTATAAAGAAAAAAATTAACACTATGACATAAAAAATCCTTTTTATACTTCTTGTAAGTGATAAAGTTTTCAGTTAGATCTCTTAATCTACTCACACATGTAAAAAATATTATTGTTGGAAGATGAAACTTGTTCAGTTTACCCGCAGGTGAACCAAATGTTTTCCCTCCGTCACTGTTCATGGACAATTAATTTCTAATCTACCAGACACTGTCGTTTTATGGCTCTGTTGGGCTCCGGTTCAGACTGTTGAAGTGGGGATTTCTTTATGCAGCTCGATGACGGATGAAACAGAAAAACAATACGGAATGAAACGAAATAAAAAATGAAAGTCAAACTGCACATGGAAAGTACAAGGCCTCTGATAAAGACGGACCATTTAGATAACACTGGTATGTGGCGACAATGAAATATATGACTGGATTTCTGTGGCTGATACCAATAATGATATCAAGGAGTGACAAAAAAACTTAGATAATGATGTTGGGTGATACTTTTTTTTCCCTCCACAAAACCACAAATTCGCAGCGAGGAATCATCACATTTCTTAATCAAATGGCTGCAATAAAGGAATGCACTGCAGGCTTAATATTTTACAGTTGAACAATAAACTTCTTAACACAATCTGCAGCACCATCTGCTCAGCTGTGATTTGTTACCCTGCCAACCCACTGCTATGCGTCCGACTGCAAACACTGAAGTCTGCTAGACAAACCCATGATAACACTGTTTTTTTAAATCATCTCAAGTGCTTTTCACTGCAATATGTACTGGCTTTTTTTTTTTTTTTTTTTTTTTGGCACGTCAGCCAACATATACACCGATACCGATATCAGCTGATACATCGGTCGGGCTCGAATTGTAGTTTTGTCCAGAGTCTTATTTCACTTCCTGCCTCAAATTGAGCCCCAAAAATGTCTGTTTTTCTACCTAGGTGACAAATACTGTGAGGGGTGACAGAAAAAGACAGTTCTTACATGCGTGGAGTGGAGTAAGTCACCCTGTCTGATTCAACTTCTCTGTCTATTCTGGCTAAAGAGCGGCAACCGAAATGTCGGACTATAATAAGAACAATCTCAGCTGTGACTTCTGGCCTGTGGTGAAGTCACCATGTCAGATTCTTCGCCGACTGCTCTGTGTTGCCAGGATAAAAGAGGCAGCACACACACACAAAAACAAAAGCAGGCCTGTACTACAACCAATCTCGGCTTTAGACGTCGGCCCTGCGCCTCACGCGGCGGCGGTGGCGGCGGCGAACTCAACGCCGCGCTCCGCTAACTCAACATGGCAATGGAATGAAACCGTCGCCGCCGTACCCCTGGCCTTTCTCCCAATGCCAGTGAAACAGCAGACCTGGGGAATGCACAGTTATTATTAACACCAGCGTGTCAGAGGCTAAATGACGCTCTTGCATAGCACCAGGCACGAGCCGCGGCGAGCAAGAATAGCCGGGACACGCAGACGCGGCCGTGGGCAGACGCGGGCCCCGGCAAAATGTCACGATGAGCGTTAACGCCGCAGAGGGAGAGACAGATGAGCACATGTGTTTGGAGTACATAAAGAGCAGCTACGTACTCATCTCTGCTGCAGAACAAGAGTTTTTTTTCTTTTTTTGCTGCTGACATTATGACAAGCAGACTGCATTCATCAAAGCATAATAAAGGCTTACTCCATTTCAGCATTATACATGAAAGACTATAATTTGAAGTCATATATATGGAGACCATATTTAAGACTTCTCGACATGATGCGTCTCCTTCCTGCAGTATTTGTCAGGAGAAAAGAATAAAAGCTCACAGTGCTGAAACTCTACTGTGCATCTTTCTTCATGGCAGGGCAATTTATCAAATGCTGGTAAACTTAGGCTGCAGTTGCTAAGTTTGTCTTCGTCGTCTACTGCCCGTTTTTTCACGTGGAGGAGCCAATTTCAAAACTCTAGCTGGCTGGTTGATCAAAAAAGTTAATTTTCCTGTTCTGGTTGCAAGGAGTGTCTATCAACAGGTTTCTTTAATCCTGCCTCTAAATAGCAATCTTAATTCTCAGGGGTGGAGTCATCCAACATGGCTCCCTCTGACGAGGAAACCCCCCAGTGGACAGCTGTGAAAAACAGCGAGTCACAGTCAGTCAAAACCATAACAAACTTGGCTTGCGTCAATCTCTGACAGGCTTTCCCTCCGGCAGTTGTGTAACAAGTTGAGACAATGAAACCGCGGCACCACGGCCCACCACCTGCTCGCTCAGTTTCACCTGATTCATCACACAATCTCTACAGCGCTACGGACTGGAGACAGAAAAAAAACAAACTTTTTTTTTTTTTTATAAATGTGAGAAGGCTACATGGCTAATTCCATACCTGGAAGTAATGCAAGCATTTTGTGCTATTAACTGTCCTCAGAAGACCTGTGTCATAACACTTCTTCGGAGTTACTTTGCATTTACAAAAATGCAAACCGCTGTAAAACAGGGGGAACCGTTAATCATGACTGACAGCAAGAGTCAGGAGTAGAAACTTGATTAGCAACACTTCATACGAATTTAACAGTTAACCAGCTGCAACAATGAGCAAAGCAAAAAAGTAAATTACACTGGTCAGTCTTCTGTGGCAGACATGCATATTTCATGTTGTAAAAAAGAAAATGCAGTACTTTTTCTACTTCAAGAACACAAGATGTATTTCAGCCTTCCAAATAATCCGCCTTCTGTTCACAAAAAAAAGTTCTAGTGAATCTGCAGGCCATGCCAGCTTCACAATGCCCTATCTCTACTTTGCACCGGATCAAAGCTCTGCCACTTCAGCCGGTGTCCCTCTCTTAACACATGAGAGGCTCTTACAAGCCCCAGCCACATCAGGACAAGTAAATGTGTGTGAGGATCTCATCGGGACAGTACGGCTTCACATCCACTGCCCGTTTTGGAGGGTAAGGAGCGTGCAGGGCTATGTACATCTTCCAGTATCAAAAAGATTTGAGTGTGGATGTAACTTAAAGGCAAAAATGTAGCAAAACGAAAATGAAAATAATGTAGTCTTTTAAATTAGAAGTCTGTATGTGCCATGGGTAATTAAGTCTAGACAAGAAGAGCGAGGACACAAAGGTGGGCAGTAAACAGAAAATAAAACTAACCTGGTGACAAGGGGAAATCAAGGTGATGCAAGAAAAGGCAAAGAGAGGGACTGTCAAAGAGGTAATGATGCAAATTTGGCCTACTGACCAAGAAGATATGGCTTGAAAGTTTCAATTCAGGTCGTGAGAATGAGTCTGGCGAAACCTGACAGCAATCCAGAGTTAAAAAGATGCAGTAGCAAGGAGGAGAAGTCTTTGCTAGCATAACCAATGGGAAAACATGAACTAGCTTGAAGCAACACACAGATATTACTAATGATGTTTGACAGTGCATTTTATCCATGAGAAGATAACAGTCACACCACAGCTTCACTGGTATTCTACAATTAGTTCTCATTTCGATTCCTTGCAACTTGGTGGTTGAGAAAAAGACAGAAGTCGCACAGACCCACTGTAAAGCTGACAATTATGAAACACTGCCAGTAGTTCAACTTACTGTATGAACTGGTTAAAATTAGCCTACTTCTTCAAAAACATGGTGGGGAAAAAAAAGTCATTAGAGGGAAGTTGGGTAAGAGATTACTGAGAAAACAGACTCCAGACACTTTACATTGTAGACAGCCACAAGAAAGAAACAACATTTCAGTACTGGTGAAGGTCTGTTGTTACCATGGTCTGCTTGGAAACAGGCAGTGTGTGGGATTTGTAGTTAATTGTTCTGATAGTTGGTTTGGTATGAGTGTATACAGTGTATAGAAGTTTAGGTGCTAAACAGTTAAGTATTTGCAAATGGAGGCAATACTTCTGTAGCTCCTTACCATTCATTCCCAGTATGGGAGAGATGTGTATAAAGATAATGAGAAGTGTGTCTAAGATTTCAAATGATGGTTAGTTTGACAACAACTATTCCACTGTAACAGATCAGGTATTACCTTTCGTAAAGCTTGCACGAAGAGGCCTCTCCATTTGTGACTGTTCTCGTCACTTGAAAAGTCATATATCTGCTGTGGCTGCATGGCTGTGGCGGCTCCTTGCGTTGCCGTGATCCGGGCTGAATTGTCAGCATCGGCCCCGGATAGTCCTTGTGGGTGGGTCAGTCCAGGCACGGTGGAAAAAGTCAACTAGCTCGCTTGCAAAAAGGGACAGTATCACTAAGCCAGACGGCAAGTCCGCGGTTGAATAAGGTTGACTTGCGAGCTATTAGCTACATGAGAAAAAAAGCACATGTATTAAGTTAACTCGCTAGCTCGGTAGCTAGTGAGGCTAGCCCGCTGCTGTAAACACAGGACAGCAGCTAACTAAAAAGGGCTAGCTAATTAGCCAATAACAATGTCGCTAAATGTTATACGTGCTACGGTTACTTGGTGGCTAATAACGTTACCAGCAAACAAGCTAATAACAGGCACATTCACTTCGGCTTGGTGTCATGCCATGGGAGCATATGTTCTTGCTAACTAAGAAAACAAGTTATGTTTGGTAAATTCTTGCCTAACACCTGTAACGTTAGCAGGCTAATCTTAGCTAGTTAGCTAACTACTGCTACAGGCTGCTGTTGGCCTTGATGCACTCCGAGTTATGTTGTGGCACACGACCCATTCAATTCCAAAGAAGGCACACTTTCTCCTCCGCTGTTTACTTCAAATTCAGTCATCTTCTCCGGAGCGATCAGTCGCGCAATCCAACATAAATCCCAAATATTGAATAGTCCGAGGCATATCTATCAACACAGACGCAGTTAGAGCGCAGTCGGGGTGTTTTTGGTTTAGTTTGTCAAGTCGATGATGTTCGTACCAACTCTGCTGCCTGTCTGACGGCCTTCCCCTCGCTGCCTGCTCTCTGCGCCCCGCGCAGCCACACAGCTGCTGTCACGCACGCTGCGCTGCTGCGTAATTTCACATTTTATTGGACAGAAAAAAACAAGGTTGGACTTTTGTAGTTTTTTTTTTTTTCCTTGACTGCGCCATATAGACCCATGCTGAAAGGGATTCTAATTATATGTCAGACTACATTTTTAGGATGTTCACTTTCCCATTGTTCATGATAAAACTAATATGTATTAAATCCCTTTTTTGAAACAGCAAGCACAATTCAGGCAGGTAACATACAAGACAAACAGTTCAGCTTAATGCAAAATGTATGAATTTTAGTATCAATACCCAAATAATTACTGTAGAAACACTCCGTAGACGTGGTTTGATGGCATCAAATTTTGATATATTTTGTGCTCACATAATGTAGATCTGTTTCTGTGGAACTGCCCCCTTGTGGACATATTCTATAACTGCTACAAGTAACTCAGACCAAACTGTGTGCACTTACAAGCCCGTACAGAGGGGGTGTCAAGGGTGCTTACAGTGGCTTTGCCCTCTTTGGCTGAGATGCCCCTCTGGACCAAATAAATAGATAACAGTAATAGTAACTTTATCAGTTTGTGATCTGTGGTATTGCTGTGTTTGTTTGAATAATGCAACATAAAAGGGATGACTCCATCTTAGTCTCATTATCTGTTTCTTATCTGACTCTTCATTCTCAACAAGCTCTGACTCTTCCCAAAAGAAGAAAAAAGCCATCAGAAAGAGTTCACTGGAAAGAATGTAAAGTATGAAGATCAAACACACCAATGGGTCTTCATTTTGGTGTAAAACTGTAATTATTGTTCTTTAAAAAGAATAAAGAAATTTTGTCTATGGTTTGTAAATGCATTCCGAAAGGAAATTGGTCCCATATTTACATGGAAATCATTCATGAAGTGTTATGAAGCTTTGTGCCAAACTGTATAGCTGATTACAGCAGAGCATTGCTTGTAAATGTATTACAAAAGGTAAAATGGTAATCATATAAAATTAAATCGCCAACTAATGAATTGTCTTCAATCTCTGTACTGCCAAAATACTGTTTTGGAGCACTTTGTGCATTTAGTGTCCAGCATTCATAGATTGGTCTATCTATCCCAGCTGGTGACACGCTTCTTTGCAGATGGTTGTAATGAATGTGTTATGAATAGCGCTTAATGCATTCATGAATATACTGTAGTCTATAAAACAGCCTTGCAACATACTGTACCATTTTAGAACTATTAAAAACATAAACATTTAATGTAAGTAATATGTATGCTTTTTGGAGAGCTAATGAATGCATTAGTGCCCCTCAGGTCAAGTCCCACGTGGTGACATAAAGCAGTGGTTCTCAAAGTGTGGTCCAGGGCCACCCAGGGGTCCTCAAGAGGCTTCCAGGAGGTTCTAAGCAAAATGAGGAATAGTTAAATTTCACTAGAATTTAATTTACTAGAAGTCATTACGAAAAAAAGCTATCCATGATTATTTTAACATTATGTTTTCATCTCACCACATTGAATCTATTTGTCAGTGTTTAACTATGACATCTAAACAAAAACCAAAGTATCTTCTAATATTAGGGTCCCAAGGGCAAAATAACTTTTAATGGGGGCCCAAAAAGTTTGAAAACCTCTGACATGATGCATCACATGTTTTTATGGCTGTATTTTGAATAGCTCAATGTCCTTTTATGATGTTCTAATAGTCCACAGCAGAGCAGCTTCATGACATGCTGAGTGAAACATAATGCATTCATAATGCCCCGTGTCATTTTAATCGAATGCTTTTGTAACGCTCATGAATGCATAATGAACACTTTATGAGGACAGGGTAATGTACATTATTTAAGAGAGTGGAGCCCACGCGCTACGAACTCCATATATGCACCTGCACTTTTGCGAACGTTTTGATCCTATGTGGATCTTCATCAAGTCAAAGGTCAAATTTGATCTGATGAAGATGCACATACTGTAGGATTGAAACTGAAAACTGCAACCAAGAGAATCCTTGGACAGGTGAAACAGACTTTTTTTGTCACACGTGCAAGGAATGGAAAGGTGAGGATTGGGATAGAATTTGCGCATTTAAAGAACAACTAAACACCAAGGCTGAATCTGTGTGAAGCCTGACCTCTCATGGTAAAAAGTACCTGGTCTTTGGTGGCAGGTGACATCACCAATACTGAACAACAAACGGTGACATCTGCCACCAGAGACCAGGCGCCCTGCTTTTCACCATTAGAGGTCAGGCTTCACACAGATTTGGGCTTGGGGTTTAGTTACTCTTCAAGCCTTTATTTGGATTTTACCAGCCTGGCATCTATCATCATATATCATTTTTAACCAGTATATACCACCATTATTATATCTGGTATACTTTTTAGCAGGAAAACTATGAGATGAGAGTGTGTTGTTTTTCACTTTGCTGTATAAACCAGCAAGCATATTGAATTAAAACCCAATACTGTCACTTTATTTATCACTGTTACTTTTAAATGTAATGGAGTAACAGTATACATTAAGTATGTTATAAACATGTAATTGAGAAAAGCACTGTAGTAATAGAAACAACTTTAATGCAAAAGTTTGATGCAAAAGGTTTTTTATTTTAATGCCATTACAAGCAATTACTGTAGAAACATTAGCCAGACATGGCTTGATAGCATCAAATTTTGATATATTTTGTGCTCACATGCATCTGTTTCTGTAGGTCTGCCCTCTTGTGGACATATATAAGTGCTATAGGTAACCCACAGTAACAGAGCAGGGAGTCTGTGCGTTTAAAAAAATTGTTTAGCATAAAGCACAAACATTGGTACTTTGGTTATTCAAAAATATATAGGCTATTTATGGCAAAAGGAAACCCTTAATGTTCATCTGTCACTGAACAGGGTTTGTCAGAGAACATAAGAGAACAACATTACAGTAAGAGAAGCCATTTGTGCGAAAACATGAGCTGTGCAGCATTTGACATTTGTGCGTTTCATTTGCAATTAGTGTATATATCAGAATACCCTCTAAGCAAACATTAGACTGAAATCCCCAACACACAAACACACACAGAGTCAGATTATAACAAACTGTTTTCACTTTACCTTAAAATAAATGTCAGCTTCTTTCAAAATGTATTTAAAATCAGTGTTATTATCATCATCTTAGCTGAAACTGTCAAATGCAAATAACTGTCACATGAAGTTAGCGAAGTTGTGTATTTCCATAAAATGTGTGTGTCTTCCCATTCGGTATAATCCATAAACAATGTTCACACTGCAAACATCACTCTTATAGTTCAGGGGATTTCACAGTCCAGTTTCATACAGTCACAACAATAATAAACACATTAATCCATAAGTCCTGGCAAAAATGATCCTCCGTTAAAAGTTACCCATTTACAATGTTTACGTTTTCATGTATCAAAAATAAAAGTACACATTCAATATATTGTCATTGCATTTCAATACTCATAAGTATTCTTTTTGACTAGACTGAGGGGGTTCAGTTATCTTGGTTAAATTTGGATGGGTAAAACTGCCAATTTTATTATTTAAGATGATGATTTCTTTCTATGATGAAGACGTCTCACCAAGAGAAACCTGTAATCATGTTCTAGGCAGAAAATGTAGTGTAGTAAAATGTACATTTACTTTGAAATGTAATGTAGTAAAAGTATAGAGTAAATTTAAAGAGGAACAGTTTAGGTAAAACTATGTCAAAACAGCAACTGATAGAAATATTACTGCAAAAGATATTACTTTATTCTCCTGAATGAAGGCTTGACCTGTAATTAAAATGTCACTGCGATGACAGTGATGCTGAGGTAGTGACAGTACAGTACAGTGGTGAAGTTTCACTCGGTGACCTCAGGCTGGAATATCTGGTGTTCTGTTCTTTTGCTTGGTTGCCACTGGCTTTTCTTTACAGCGTGAAGCGGCTCTCCACTTCGTCTGCGATCATCTCAGCGATGGCCAAGGAGGAGGTGGCGGCAGGTGAAGGAGCGTTACGCACGTGCAGCACCCGGCTGCCCACATCCCCAGCGCCACCATCAAACACAAAGTCATCCACCAGGTTTCCATCCCGGTCCAGAGCCTGAGCGCGGACTCCTGCAGGGCCCCTGGGCCAGGAAACAAAGCAGGAGTACAATAAACAAAACACTGCTAAATCGTTTTACCTGTACAGCTGATTTATCCCTCCCTCGTGCTTTTAAACTTACACATAACATTGACGGTCAAAAGTGTGCAATCACAGAGAAATTTGTCTGTTTAAAAAATGTATTTATTATTTATGCAGGTAACATTAAACTTACCAAAAATAAAAAAATAATAAAAAACACAGCTGAGACAGTGATAATGTTACAAAATAATACAGCCCTTCAGTGTACTAACAACACAGTGTTACCTCATCTTTAAAGGTACCAAGGCTTGATTAAAGTGAGGACCCTGTAGACTCAACTGACAAAAATGTGGAATAAGCACATAATTAGCAGGCAGTGAGAACCATGTTGAATCAACCAGGTCAGTTCAGTCTATACTGTCCACATTTAAATCAACCCAAGGCAATTTTACATAGTGCACCTTTAAGTAATCATGCTAATATGCTAATGTGGTACAAGAGAAACCACTCCCAATGCTATTTACCGATGCTAAAAAATAATTTGCAGCTGCTGCAGTATTTAATACGACATTTCTGATAATCACTTTAGTTTGAAAACAGCCAAAAAGAAATAGCTTTCTTTGGAAACTTCCACTTCCCTTTATGTCCTGGTTAGATCCAGTTTGATCTCTCTTTTTAGCATCTCTCTCTTTTTTCTTCTCTTTTTAGACAGTAGCGTGCACCTTTGTATTATATCTTAAGTTTGAATATCCTGAAATGAAATGAAATAGCCTTCTTCTTTCAAATGACTGACCAGTTTGGAGAGAAAGACAAAACCAAAACTGAACATTAGAAATGTCAGTGTGCTAAATACTGTGGCAAGAAATACAAATATATATATTTTTTTGCTCTACTAGACAGCACAGTCGTTTTCATTTGTATATAATGTAATGAGGGTGGTTTCTCTAGTACCAAATTAGCACAATAGCATGATTACTAAAGGATGAGTTAACAGTGCGTGGGTAGTATAAATAAATAAATGTAAAAATAGTGTGTATATATGATACAAATGAATAAATGTATCTGTAAATGTATCAGTTGGTAAATGCATCAATACCTGATGACAAATATGAGCTTTTTCCCACCACAAATTAGTTGCAGTGTATTTCTATAGTGTGCCTACTTGCATTTTGAAATCTTGTTTCATTGCCTTACCTGAGCACATCACTCAGAGAGAGTTCAGGGATGTACTTCTGCAGGATTTTAACTTGTGCGCCAATGAAAACCCCTCTGTACATTTCTCCAACCCCATATGTTATGTTCTTCATCACCAGCCTCTGCAGGCCCCTGTCCAATAAAGAGAGATATAAGTATATAAATCACCTAAAATGACTGCATTATTAGTGGTTTTGTGATATAATAATTCAATAATAATTAGACAATCTGCATTTTCCAACCCGCACCTCAGTTCTGTCTGGCTGTAGTGACTCACTTTCCCCTGAGGGATCTATTATAGTAATCTTATAAATGAAGTTACTCTAATTAAGATATGAGTGCGTGGATGGCAAGAGCTAAATCTTGACAATTATTATTATCATTACTACAGCACTTTTCTCACATTTCCAAAACACTAATAAGAACAATAATTCCAATACTGTACCTGAATGAGAGTGCGTCTGCAAAATCTCGGAGGTTAAAGTCATACACTTTGTAGCCCTCCCTTTTGAAGGCTAAGACCGCGTTGGGGCCAAGCCAAACACTGCCGTCCATCCGCGGAGTGAAGTGAACTCCAAGGAAGGGGAAACGTGGGTCAGGGACCTGTGAACAAAGTTGTGTATTAAAACAAAGCAGCAAAACTGAGCAAAAAATAAGTATTATTGCACTAGGTGAATCTATTCTAGGACCATATAATTTAATGTAATAATGTAATGTAATCAGCCTAAACCCTGGGGCTGCAAGAAGGAAAAGCATCCCATCCCCTCTAACTGAGAGGGAACTTCTGGCAAGTCATGTAATTTTGAATAGTCTAAGGAAAGTAAGGGAATTTCATACATTTGGGCTACAACCACAGAACTTGAACGGATAGAACGGTCATCCTCATTCAAATCAACACTTCAGGATGGTCAGAGCAGCGGCCATTTTTATGTGTACCGTTGCCATGGTACCGTTGAGCTAAATTCTGATGTGTGGCAAGTCGCTGCTGAGTCTGAGGCGAATGAGGCGAGAGGTTTAACAGCGAAACAGTGGGAAGGAGTCTGCTCACTGCTGTCACTCCTGCCAACACACATAGCGGTGATGTCTTTTTTTTTTTTTTTTTTTAATCAGGTCAGACAAAACGTTTTGACATCTTTACACAGCTGAGTAGAAGTTGTCATAGTTGTAGATAACGATAACCAACGATTATCATGATTTCAAACGGCGTCCGTTAGCCGTTTAAAGTTAAAAATAAACTTGCGAATCCACTGAAGTTCGACTGAACTAACGCGGTTTCAAGCAATAAGTTAGATTTAATGAAAGGTATTTGATGATACTTAAAAGCTAGGTTTTCTAGTTTGCATTTGTTGATCGGAGGAGCTAACAGGAGAAAATCTTCGATGATGTTTAGTTAATCTTATCGCTGATGTCAAATTTCAGTTGAGTTTTGACAGCTTTCTGAGCTGCTGTAACACAGCAGGACACAGATTCAAACTAACCATGATCGCCCTTTTGTTGTGTACCAGCCAAATGACCGCGACAAACAATGCAATACCCGTTCTATCCATTCAAGTTCTGTGAGTGTGATTTTCCCCAGAGCCAGTCTCAGCTCCGCCAATGACGCCACAATGGTTCAAAGAATGAAGTCATCACTCTGAATGATGGCGTCATTGGAGGTCACACGAGGCGACTGGCACAGAGCCTGCAGGATGTAGGCTGCTCCAACCTGGCCTGGAGCGGCGCCTCCGGACGCAGCGAGCACCTCAATCTATGACAACTAGGATCTGTAGGACCTAGGAGAGCTGACAGAGCCGTGATCTGATGATGGTGCTGGACCGTGCACCGTGATCCGCCTGTGACCCTGCGGCCCCCACCAGGGATGAAGCAGCCCTGTGAATTTGCCCGATTCACGACGCTGTGGACCATAACTGGGAGAGTTGCCAGAAAAATATTCTGATCATGGTGGTTGCTGCCTGATGGCATGCCGCTCCAGACGGGGTCTGGGCGACGCAATCTGGAGTGGAGCCCCAAGAGGCAGCGAGCACCGCTCTGCAGCCCCCACCGGGGATGAAGCAGACCTGTGAATTCGCCCGATTCGCGACGCTGTGGACCTTAACTGGAAGATGCCAGAGCCATGGTCTGATCAAGGTGGATGCTGCATCATGGGGTGCTGCTCCAGAATGGGCCTGGGCGCTGCTCCAGATCGCGTCGCCCCATGAAAGCGAGCACTGTCATCCGTCTGTGGCCCTGCAGTCCCCACCAGGGAGGAAGCAGCTCTGTGAATTCACGGCACTGTGGACCCTCACTGGGAGAGCCCTCGAGGCCATGGTCTGATCATGGTGGTCACTGCATCATGGGGTGACAGTCCAGACTGGGTCTGGGTGACGCGATCTGTAGCAGCACCCCATGAAAGCCACCCTCCCAGTTAGAATCCGCAGTGCCATGAATTGGGGGAATTTACGGGGCTGCTTCATCCCCGGTGGGGCTGCAGGGCCACAGACGGATGACAGTGCTCGCTTTCATGGGGCGACGCGATCTGGAGCAGCGCCCAGGCCCATTCTGGAGCAGCACCCCATGATGCAGCATCCACCATGATCAGACCGTGGCTCTGGCAGCGAGCACTGCTATCCGCCTGTGGCTCTGCAGCCCCCACCAGGGATGAAGCAGCCCTGTGAATTCGCCCGATTCACGACGCTGTGGACCATAACTGGGAGAGTCACCATCATCAGATCACGGCTTTGTCAGCTCTCCTAGGTCCTACAGATCCTAGTTGTCATAGATTGAGGTGCTCGCTGCGTCCGGAGGCGCCGCTCCAGGCCAGGTTGGAGCAGCCTACATCCTGCAGGCTCTGTGCCAGTCGCCTCGTGTGACCTCCAATGACG
>OMLF01038034.1:0-12103 GCA_900302615.1 Holocentrus rufus | reverse complement strand
AAAGCAAAGCCTTGCATCTCCTCTGTCCCCCAACCACCCACCCACACACCCACCCACACACACACACACACACACATACAGACAATACCCTGCAGACTGTGTACCATGGTGGTACACAGTCAACGCCAAATTGAAAAAAGTGATGCTGACAGCAGTAAAGGAAAGGTCTGGTTGCACATAATCAAGGGCCAGAAAATCAACTTGACCTCCAAATACACTCTTGCCAATCTGTTCACTGTTGTCTTCCAACAGCAGCAAAGCAGTCATTTCTCATCAGACATGCTGCTATCACAAACAAACAAAATGTTCCATACCACCTGAGATGTCACTATAGCTGTTTTTAGGGTTTTAATCCCGTGTGGTGAAATAGATTTGTGGTCATTTTTTCACATCTTAACACTTCTCAATAGAGTGTTTGTTGAATGAGTCATTGAACTTGGAAACCGCACTGCATCAGGAAAATGGGAAAAGATGTAGTACGTTAAATATCATTCCCGGCTCCTGTGACAGTCAGGCTTTATAAGGCAAAAGGCCCGAGATTTGATAGATATTTCTCTTGTTTTGTTTTATCCCTTATGTTTTCAACCCTGAGTGACTGCTGGCATGAAACTTCAACTTGAAGCGCCCTAAATGAGGCCAATTATGAGTGAAGTGAAAAGAGAGGCTTTTTACCCACCTTTACCATTCAGCATCACATTGTCCCACACTCAAATATGAAAGAGAGAGAGAATGTTCAGTGGTGCCACATTCCCACATCACATCATTTTTTATGAATCTCAAACTTTGCAAAGGAGTATTCACATAGTCCATTCATGTGTAGCTATTAGTCTCTCTCTCTCACACACACACACACACACACACACACACGCACACGCACACATATACACACAGACATCTTTTCATTGTTATTCTAATGCTACAATGGGAAAAGAAGGAAAATGTCATGCCAGTGCTCAATAGTCACTTGGCTGACATTATCTAATCCAGTTATGTGAAGCATGGGTTTAAAAATAAGTCAGAAAATCTACACTTGACAGTTACAAGGGAATTCGGATATTTTTATTCAGACTTTTTTCAGATATATAGACAGCTAGAAAATATTCTGTGTGAAAATATATATGTGCATGTGTATATATGCATATAACATCTGAAACTATCCTCATCAAACTTAAAGACGCTTCATATTGTGCCCCAGTCAGGGAGAACAGGTTTCCACAGCAGATCGCCACAAAGGAGATGCACACTGGTTGATATTATTAATTGCTCTCCACAGCAATGGGCTGTCTTGATTATTCATGGGCAACATCCCTACTTGCTCTATTTGCTCTATTTGCTGCTTGTGTTATGACCCACTTCTACTTCCCATTTCAAAACACTTACGGAATGTAGGGCAGCAGTTATGTAGCCCCTAACCACTCAGCCAGCCAAACAATGACACAGTAACACCGTGTGGTCAGGCACTATTTTATGTAAGCAGAATGATTTGTTCCAGCAGGTACTGATCCTACAGGGACAAAACAGATGGAGATTTAGTGAGAGGTGAGGATTGCTGTTGAGTTACCACAGCACAGTTTTGGCAGAACAAAGGTGAGAAAGATCAAAGCCAGACTGGCAGAAAGAAAAAAAAACACTTCCAAACACATATTTTTGCTGATAAATTGGCTTGGTTGGTGTGTAAACTACAACAGTGTGGTGAGGTGCGTTTATTACTAATATGTGGAGTAATGTAGTAATGTCCTGTAATTAAACGAGCAGTTTATCCAAAAATGAAAATATTGTCATCTGCTCTTGCAATACAGGTGAAGTGTCTTTTCCATCAAATACACAGGCAGGTAGCGAGCACAACTCTGTAGCCAGCCTCTTCCAAAACAACTGAAGTCAGCGCTTGCCACATTTTTTTGTACTTTCCAAAAACGAAGGTTCTGAATGAACCTTCATTAATGTCATTAGTAACACCTGTGTTTACCTGCTGTTTCGTGTCAAAATGGCTGCTGTGAAAAAGGTCTGTACTAATGAAGAAAAGACAATTGACAAGGGATTATCACCTGCTGATTGCCTATTGATTACAGCTGTGCCTGATGAATTGCATACAGATGGGGAGGACTGAAACGCTGCTGTCAGAGCTTCTTTAAATAGATGATACAAAAAGCAATTCCATTTAAAAATGTAGTTGTGACGTGCCATTCATACCATCATTCATTAAGGTTTGGGTGGGAAAAGTCCTGGTGTCCGCGAGGTGCAGTTCCAGCTTAATCTCCTGTGAAATCGCTATTTCAGTGTTTCAGATGATCTGGCAGCATGAAAATGCAATACTGTCATTTTCATTGAGCTTTTCCCAGAGGTGTTTCTCTTATTTTAGAGATGTGAAACTATCAAACAGTGCAGTGTCAAGGTTGTGGCTGGGGTTATTTTGTACAAGTATCTGTACACTCTCATGCATTGGTGGTTGAGAGTGTCTTTAAAATCCAATCGGTGGGGAGTTTCTGTTTCAGAACACAATAGAAACTGGAAAGTGACTACCAGAAAGCCAGAGAAAATTGAGTCATGGATATTGATCAAGAACTCTATCAGCCTTGACAGATATGTTATGGTAATTTTGTACAATGGGAGAGAGCAAAAGGGACAACATCTACCTGTTCAGTGTGTAATTTCTTGATTATAGCAGTTCACCTTGACTAATCAGTCAAGAGAAACAGGATCAGTACTGGGAGCCAAAATGGTTTTCTTGCATATACCGATGCAGAGACAAAGCTGATGAAGGTTCAGAGAAATGTGATGATTGCTAGTGAATTTGTAGATGTACTATTGCTTTAACATTTCATAACAAGGAAGAAATGCCTTTGGCTAGCACTTCTACACCAACCAAAAGAAGTGTGATGAGGAAGGTCCTCTATAAGGACCTCTCCTGTAAAACTACTAGGGTTGGGTTACCAGAGCCAGGGGCCATGGTAATGTGTGTGTGTGTGTGTGTGAGAGTGAGTGAAGGGGGAGACCTTTGTGTTTCAAATTGGGACTAGGAGAGAGGAATGTGGGACGTGAAGGGCAGGAGGACAAAAAAAGTTGGATACACAGGAATCACAGACAATACTGAATGAGAGCTCTTTCACTCATACACATTCTATCGCTCTCATTTTCACACTACACAGACACACATGCAAACACAGACACACACTTTATTTCATCAGGTAGTCTCATTTAGATCAAGATCTATTTTTCAAGAGACCTGAGAACAAAAATAATAAAGAAAGAAAATAAAAAAAGAAAATACATCTTCCAATGCAGAGAGTCAGCAGAATACATTGTAAAAGACATAAAAAACATAAAATATAAAAAAGGACCACATTATACAAAGCAATTACAGACATAATTGAAAGTTTCAGATAGCCTTGCTTGCAAATCCTTCACAAGCAATTCACATTTTAATTCAAAGTGCTTTGCACACAGAGTTTATATTGGTGAGGGAACAGAAACGAAGAAAGGGAAATGCGAGAAGGGGAAAGAAAAAGACAAATAAATATAAACTACCATTCAAATATGTTCACTGACCCAAATTTAATGCGCCCGCCACACTGTTGACCACTTTCTGCTGCGCGTCAGTGGGAGACCAATGGTGGAGGATTTAAAAACAACACAAAATTAAGCAATTTTAACCTTGTTTCTTTTCTCCTGGGATAAGTACTTAAACTCTCCGGATTTGACGAAGGCAAACATGTGGACCATAAACATAGGCTGGAAGACGCATCACGCCATTGACAATAAGCAAACACGACCATGGAGCTAGTAATTTGTAGTAAATATACTTTCATATATTCCATGTCAAAAATGAGACATGAACTGACAACGTAACAGGTGAGCTAATGCAAAGCTTGGGGTCAGATTTTACCATACAGAACAACAGATAACATTAGTCCTAACATTGTGGTATGTTTGTCATTGTTGTAGCCACTTGTCTCGTCACTATTAAATTTATTGTGTTACACTGACAAAGCTTGATGTCACATTTTGTGTGATTCAGTTGCCGAACCAGCTGTCAGACAATAAAATAATTAAGCTTTAATTCACTCCAACCCTCACCGAGTATGGCCTACCTTGCTTAACGCTACGGCTAGCTTATTGTTAAGAGCCAGCCAACTTGCATGAAATCAAATTCTCACTGGAGAAAGTGGAATCCAATAAAATGTTACATTTCTGTTTTTTCTACAGCTGTTGTAGCACCTAGCTGCACAGCACATGCTGTAGATGCCACTTAAGAGTTTTGAATCTCCCGGTCAACAAGGTGGTGGCAGTATCATAAAGAGAAGTCAAATGAGACAAAGAGAAAAAAGAAGAATGCCTTGATATGTATGGCATTCTGTTTACATATCATGCATATTTGTACATCATGTATAAAAGCCATAAATTCATTTCTGTGCTCTCATAATACTCCGATGTCGCACTATTTTTTGTGTATAGCAGCATACATATTTTAAAAATTTTCCTCTGAATTTCTGTAGGTGCCGCCTTTTTTCCTTGTATGCTCATATTTCTGCCTATGCCAACTACCCAGTTTTTCTTCTATTAATTCCAAATAAACGGAAACATAAAATGCGTCATTTCCTGTGTATCAGGGGATTTTTCATAGGAACGAGCTACCAGATACCTAAGGCCTTATTTTTTCACACGCCAAGGCCACCGACTGCATTTAGGAAAGGCGTGGAATTGAGATTACTTTATTATGAGTACATGGGTTAGGGACTGGAATTGAATTAACCAATCAGTTATCCTTCTATCCTTCCCTTTAAAGAGAGCATGCACTGTGCCAAGGGGCAGTGCCATTTTCGTGATGAGTGAGTGAGCATGAGAGAGAGAGAGAGAGAGAGAGAGTGTACACATAGGGTAAAGCTGAAAATCACTTTCTGCCCCTTCCTTGTCCCTTTCTTCCATGAACATATTTTCTAATAGCTAATTTCCAAGCCACTTACGTCGTGTGTATGTTTGTGATCAACATCAATTATATTCTAAATTAAGTCTTTAAAAGTTAAATGTTGCATTTTTACAGCTAAATATAGCACTGGATTGTCTCAAAATGCAGGAAAGGCAATGGAATTTTCCCTATCCTATTTGTGGCTCCAACACTTTCCAAATCAACCGCTTATGCACTGAAACACAATTTAGCCTTTTTGTGAGAATGAGTTTATATGCATATGATTTCATTACTTTTTGTGAAGTTCTGTTCATATGATCAATTAACTACATGACCATTAATATATTACAATGCATCAACAATGTATACAGCATTATAATACATACAGAGCAGTGAAAGAGACAAAAATCTGTGATTTAAGTGTAGATGGACGTGCTTCCACCAACTAAAGTGACAAAAAAAAAAACAAAAACATAAAGCATGAGTGAGTTGTACTGTTGTCCTGGTGTGACCAAGCAGCGTTGGGTCGCCCAAATTGTGGTCGTCAGTAACACCAGAATTGCAGTGCACCATCAGATTTATGACAACACACCCGCTAATGCACCTCCCATCTCAGCACACAGCGTGTCAGTGCGCAAAGCACGGTTAATCGTGAAAACAGGGCCGCCAGTGTTTAGCACAACAAATTTCAAATTGCAGATTATTTCTTTAAAGGACAAGCTTTATTTTGGATTGTTGCCTTTATGTTTGCAACACAATCACAGTAACATTCAAGCCGATATACTGAGCGCTGATGAGGAGAAAAACATGCATAGTCTCATGCACAGTCACACAAGGATTGACATATGCCGGCCTGGGCAAGCCAAGCAGCTTGGCTGGGCTTGTTCACAGCCTTAATCAATGGGAGGCTTAGCTGGTGACACAAACGATCACGGCAGCAGCAGAAATCACACACTGTAGTAAATCCCCGCTTGTCTAATTACCACAAATGCATGATAGGTCCATATTACACTTTATGCTAGATCTGCCACTGTGAACATACAGGGGGAGGACAAAATTAAGAAAACATCTATCAATAGACAAGAACATATATAGATTATCAAGAACTTTAAGGGTCTATCTATCTCTGTTGGTGATCTTTCACTTGTGACTTCTGTTCCTTTTTTGCTGATGTGGTTTATCTGCATTTGTTGTGATGGTGTTCCCCTACTGTTCTCCTTGCCACATTAAATGTGCTACGTGTGGCATTTTACCATCAATAAATCATTAGCACATTAATGTGAGACATTAGTGTAATTACAGTAAACAAAGAAGACCATTGCTGAGGAGTCTGCCAGCCTCTACCAGAGCCTTCACTGTTGTTTGCCACCAGGTAATCTGCTGGATTGCTTTTCACCACAAAACAGGAGCCATTTGCAATTTACAAGTAAGTGTAAGACAGGTAAGACACTTTATTCCAGTTCCATTATTGCAATTGCACAGTTACAACTTCATATTAGCTTATCTGGTTGGAAGGCCTATTTGCTGTTATCACGAGCTGCTAGGATCAGCTCTTATACTTTTTTTTAAACTCTTCAAAAAAGGGAGCAAAGGCATCCTTGTTGTGACAACAGGGCTTCTGGGAAATATTATTGTAAATACTTTTTTCAATTTTGTGACCTGCAATTTGTTGGATCTCTGTTTGTTGCCTCACGCTGCTTTGAATATTCTATACACACACCTATACACATATAGAATTGATGACTGGTAGACCTCTACGCATACTGAGAATCATCTTACCGACAGGCCTGTTTAGCTGCCTTTGTAATTCTGATTGAATTACTTAAAAGTCTTATTCTTGTGGTGCTCTAGCTATTTTGTCCAATCGCTGTCAATGCAGCAATCAGCGTGTTTGTCCTCCAACATGCTGTGACTAGCAGCAGTCTATGATGATTATGTTGTTAATATATAAATTAGTAAGTCATGATGACAACAGAAACTCTATCACTCTGAAGCAAAGCTAGATAAATGGAAAAACAAGTCATTCTTCTTTCTAGCTATGGATGAAACAGATATATTTAGACCTGCTGTTCTGGGCTGCGGAATTCAAGTGGTTTTCCCCTCCAAATCTGTATGACTGTTACGCCGAACCGGCACAGCGAGGGGTCTTCCACACTGTCAAAGGCTTTGTTGAAAGAATACCCGCACTGAATCAGGCCCTTATGTAGTGGACACAGGAGCCAATTCACAGCGGTAGGTTCTTCATGGCTGATCCATGTTTTCGTACAAAGCCTACTGTTGTGTGGGCAGAAGTCAAGCTGTCTTCCCATGACCGGCCGGACTGGGCATGTCTAAAGCAGTGTCAGGGTGCTGTGACGGTCCGGTGTCACGGATAACAGGACGTGAGTGGCCACTGGCTCCAGCTTTACTGTGGCAAATAGTAAGGAGATTGTGTCAGGACTGACCCAGCCTATTAGGCAACAGGGGCGAGGATTGAGAGTGGGTCAAGGGAGACCACGAGGATTCACAGGGTGTCTGAAAAATCTGGAACCATATGGAGACTGCTCACAAGTATCACAACTGTTTGTTACAAGTGGGATTCAATCTAAAGTCTCCTTTCAGAGACCAGAAATCCACTTGGCCATATTGAAACCTGCTCACATCAGCTTTCAGATGGTAAATGCTGACATAGGAGCTCATGGTTTGGTGATGGACCCCAGTTCCTCTGGCTTCCGAATTCAGCATCACCAAAATGTTACTGTGTAATCACAAGTCCTTGAAATGGCAGGACGTGACTATTGGCTGGATTTTTGGTTTGTAGTTGATATTGCGGTGTCTTGGTTTGCTGTAAAATGTGTCATTACAAAGTGGATGTTAAAACAACTGAGCATTTTCGAAGTTGTCATCATTCTAACACTTACTACCATATGCTTTGAACTAGTGGTCTTCACGCGTTCGCACGGACCCGAAAATCCAAGATCCTGCCTGAGACCTGGGTAGATTCGGGTCCAAAATCTCTGCTTGACTTACAGCACGGGTTGGGTCTATTGTAATTGCCACGGGTCTCAGGTAAGCAAATTTGAAACTGATTTACCCATAAGGACCTGTGAGGACCCGATCAGCTTTTTCTTTATCATATTAAATTTGATCTTTAACATGGACCTGCTGGTAATTTGCGTTGGAAATGGAATTACATTCTAAAAAACATATTGCCTGTGTGCTCTCGCAGACGCACAACAGATAGGAGTGAGCACTGTGAGCAGCAGACTCGCAGAGCAGGAGGCAGCGCATGCACAGTGCACGCGCTGCCCATGTGCTCCTTGGCTCACAGCGCTCACTCACATCAGCAGCAGAGCACACAGGCAATGTGCACACACTTCCTCCGTTTTAGACCAGGTGTGATTATCCTTGGGTCTGTTTTGGCCCGGGTCTAATTTTTCTTGGGTTTGCTTCCAACCAGGCCTGATTATCCTTGGGTCCATTCCAGACCGGGTCTCTGTTTAAGAAAAAAGAATTTATTCATATTGGGTTCGGGTAACAACGCCACGGGTCCATTGCAGAAGGGGTCCAAAAAGTTGGACCCGTGAAGACCTCTACTGTGAACATAAAACCTTTGCGTGCCAATAGTAAAGTGTCATCTATTAGGTTTTCCTTTTCTTTCTGCTTCTTTTAAATTTTCCACACTGGATTCATGTCTCTGTTTGCCCCCTCCCTTCTCAAATGGACAAAAGCTCTCTTCAACGCACAGTACAAACTAAGAGTGGTTAAGGAAAACAAAGGGGGTTTCAGAGATGGGTGGGGCTGGATGGAGGAGGACAGAGGGATAAGTGTCAGAGATAGGACAAAGACAACACCACTTGACTGCAGATGATTGTTTCAGTCATTAGCATGGGTTTGGACCCTCACAGAAACCTTGCCTGGGCTTTTCTCAAGGGACAAAGGCAAAGGATTCATGGAGGGAACTGTGATGCGTCTGTTTGAAGTCGACCTCATGGGACTAACTGACTATGATGAGCTTATTTCTAAACCAGACATCTTGTACTTTCCAGGGAGTTTGGATGAGGAGTGCCTAAATAAATGAATAACTGGCTGAATAACTAACTTTCTCCTTCTTGAACCAACCCAACAAGCATTTGCTGCACTGCAATGTGACAGAGGTGAAAACCCCAACCCTGTATGTTCATGACAGATTCATGTGCAGAAAGAAATCATATCAAAACAAATTTGGAAAGTGTTTCACCAAACCATGCTGGTGCCAGTTGTGGACAACTTTGGACATTACCTAAACTTTTATTTTGGCCCTATATTTACATTTTATTTCAGCTCTGGTGCTGACTGTCTTGTCAACAACTACTCAATGTGAAAATGTTTGCAGGGTTATTATCTCTGGCAGATAATGTTGAAGTTTTGACAAAGGGTTGAATGCAGGTCCTTAGGGAGACAATACACTGCAACAACAGTGCATGGCCCATGAGATGCAACATGACCAGTCACTTTGTCAGGAGCCCCATACTGTGCCAAATCTTCCTGAAATACTAGTTCCCTAACCAGCTCATTTGGATGACACAAGCTGTCTTTGCCTCTTGCCCTCTGCTGTGCTCTTCCCAGGCAGCCTGATTATGTAAGCTGTTATCCAATCGAAGCCTGTCTGGATCGCAGGGTCCTCTGTGTGTGCCTGTTTGTTTGCATAGTATATAGCTGAGAGCAGTACAAAGAAACCTGGATATTTGAAAGAGCTTTATGTAACTAATAGCAACACTGTGTGCCATCACACTACCTGCATGCACTGACTGCAAATAGCACAGATGTAAGGGAACAAACCACTCACAGTAATCACAGATGTGACAGTTTGGCTATACAAACGCTCCACGTGGGCGTTATTGACCAATCTTTGTTCAGAAATCCACCCTGCCACTCTGTTTGTAATGCAAGCCTGAGAAAGGCTGCGCTGTACTTGCATAGATGATCGAACTGGGACGATGGCCAATTACTGGGCAGACAGTGAATGGCCGGGTTCCCACTCAGCAAGCAGGAAAGAGCAGAGAGTCCACCTTTACAGGAACGGGGAGGAATGTCTGTTACACTTGAAGACTTGAATGCTTTCTTACAAGTGGATGTGAACCATGACCTTTATCGACAAGTCTGCAAAAGCACAAGGAGAGAACCGTAGGGCACAGTTTGGCTACAAGAGGGTACTTTACAGAGTGGTGGTATAGAGTCAATTTCTTCTTTTTAACTGGCAGACCATGGCCCAGAGTCCATTATAGGGGAGAGCAGTCCCTGGTCGTAACCTTTGTCCTCCTGATCTGCTGGGCATGGTGTAAGCCGACAGGAATGGGAATCCTCTCCTAACCGTCCGCAGTGTTGTCAGCAAAGTAAAACACCTAAACAGCAGCTGAGGCTGATCCTGGTATTGATATTCTGCTGGTGTATCTTTGAGAAAATGGGTTGTGAGCGTGTGATGATTGCAGTGTGTTTGTATTCATTTAGTGATGAGGTGTGAAAAGGAGGGTCTGATTCTACAATCAGAGACACATAGTGCCCAATCAATATGGTTAGAGACACATGTTGTAGCAGACAATGGTTCTGCCGACTCTAAAGCCACATGCCAGAGCCATGCTTCAAAATCAAGTTCTCAAATTTCAGGGGATATTTTTATTCATATGTGAAAACGGCCTCAACCTTCAGCGATCATTTTTAGTGTTCACTGTATCTTGTGTGAAATGGAAGTCAAATAAAGATGAGCAGCTGCTGGCATCAAAAGATATCAGTCAAGCGGAGCAGAGATGCTAAAAGAAAAGGACAGTAGAATGAGGAGAGTGGATCTTTGCTGCCTTTCTCTCTGGTCTCTGTCAGTTCAGTCAGCTGTGATTTCCATATCAATATTTGAGTGACACTGAATAATTTAGAGGCGTGCAGTGACACAACGGGATGCAAGGCTGAGTGGCGCCCTGCCACTGCTCTTATTGTTTGTGTGTGTGTGTGTGTGTGTGTGTGTGTGTGTGTGTGTGTGTGTGTGAGTGTGTGTGTGTTTGTGTTTTAGCGGTTGCATTTTTAGAATATATATTTGAGAGTCAACTGACAGAAATTGACAAAGCAATCATGTATGAGAAAGTCAGCTTTGGGGAATAGGCTCTCATATGGCGATGGAAAAGCTACCTGCCAAACAGCCACTAGCTTCCTTGAGAGCAGTTCTGACGTATGCAAGTTCAGCTCAAAGAACATGCAGAGGCAGTATTTATCAGGCAGTACAGGATCATCATGACTCATGACATGATGCCTGAGTTCAACATATTTTGCATTTTGAGTGTGGTTGATAATTCACCAAGAGTGTGGCTCCAGATTCAACATTTTATCATCTGTAGCATATAATGGTGTGGAATAATGTAACAAAGAGGAGCATAATATAGCATTACAGTATATTAAGTAGTAGTAGCAGAAGGAGCATGGAGCAAATGGGATTATCTCATTCCACAGGCAGATTTTATCACTTATTTATTAGACATGAACAATATTTTAACTCTGAAAATGACAATAATGTGACTTGACAGGATGTAGATTTGTTGTAGTAAAAGATAGTATAGTATTGTATTGTAAAATATGCTATAGCAAATATGGCACAATAGAGCACAGTGCAGTACAGTGTAGTGTAATGTAGTATAATATAGTAAAATATGATCTAGTATATATGGTATACAATACCATATGTACTATAATACTAAACTGTACTATAAAAAATATGGTGGTAGTGCTAGTGGTATGCTAAAATATGGTATAGTATAGTGTTGTATAGTATGGTATGGTATAGTATAGTATAGTGTAGTACAGTACAGTATAGTATGGTATAGTATAGTATAGTACAGTACAGTATGGTATAGTATAGTATAGTACAGTACAGTACGGTACAGTATAGTATATTATACAACAGTTAGATCCGGTCAAGTGATTTGATTGGTCAAGAGGCATTCCACCAGTGCTGATATACAGTATAACATCACTCTGATGTTTAACTATATGTATTACTCTGCTTTACAAGTGTTATATAATAATCTATATTAACGTCTGTGAAGCACATTGCAGGAAAAAATAGCTTGGAGACTGCTGTGCAAACTTCCAGGTGTGTTCAGAGCTGCTAGCTAGCCTGCGCTAGTGTGTAGACCTATACAAAGTAGCAAGCTAGCTTGCGGTCGGGAAATTGTGTTGCTTAGCAACTGTTCAGTC
>OMLF01038033.1:3133-15990 GCA_900302615.1 Holocentrus rufus | reverse complement strand
TGTGTAACACTCAAGAAAGAAGGGAATTAATTTCCATGGAAGAGGGCTGGAAAAACAGCTGGGTCACCAGAGAGACTGATCACACCAAACTCCATTCATAAATCTGTCAATTAAATGTTCTGGAAAAGGCACACCCACAAGGGCTGTGATTGGTTAGAAAATTTACTGCACTTACTACACTAAAACAAACTTGATGTAACTGCTGAAAAGCCCTCACCCAACACAAAATCTAAAACCTGACTTTGAATCTTTTAGATAAGTTTACAGGTGATCCACAAGCAGCACTTTGTTTCACTGCTTCAAACTGCTTGTTACCGCCCACCATGGTAGGTTTTGGTGCAAGAAGACTGTGGGAATAACTGGTGAGATGGGTCTAAGACTGGCAGTTTCACTGAAATTCAATCCTGCTGTTAAATGAAGGCTGTGTCCTAATAATTCAGAAAAGACCCTGAATTGTATTCTTCCAGATACCCACCAGGTGTCAGCAGTGTTTTAATTTTTAAAAAATGGGACAAAGGATTAAAACTTAGGAGGATTCAATGATGTAAACATTGGATATTTTTTTTATGTTTATCACAGTTTCCGGCCAAAATTATTTTTATAAATACTTCTGAGAAGGTAATAAAAGAAAATTAAATTTTGACATAGTTACCTGTATTTACCTCATCACAGTTCGTGCTGTTTGTATCGTGTACAAATTTGTGAAAGAAGGATATGAGGAGAGTTGTTTCAAAATTACCTTTGACCTCCAGTAGGAACTGCAGGAATGTGAGATACAAATGAACGGCAACCGTTACGTGCGTGTTTTCATGCGCGTGTGTGTGCATGCGCAGGGGTGTGTGTGTATAAAATAGGACGAGAGTTTGTGAGAGATAAAAAATATGAGCGTCTTGTGTAAGAAAGTGTGTGCGTGTATTAGTGTGAGAAAGAGATGGAGAGAGAGAGAGAGAGCGCGTGTGTGTGCACCGTGCACGTATGAGTGCATGAATGTAGATGCATGTGTGTGTTGCGTGGGAGAGAGAGAGAGAGAGAGAGAGAGAGAGAGTGTGTGTGTGTGTGTGTGTGTGTGTGTGTGTGCGTGCTCACCTTGCCTGGGTGTGTCTTGCTAAAAGCAGGTAGTGGCGCATTTTTCTCTCTCGTCTATCAGAAGACTTGAACTGTCCGAGATGGAGCAGCTTAGCATGAAGTCTCTTCTAATTCTCCTCACCGTTATCGGTAAATTAAATGTTTTTATTATTTTTTATTCATTTTACAGCTTCAACGTGGATGCTGAACGAAGTTTGGGCGCGTTTTGCTGTGTTTCACCATTTATTCTTGGCCAATTGGTCCTTTAAGATCCCTGAGGGGCGTTTTCTGTGTTTATGTAACTTTAAAATTGAGGGAAATATCGTCATTTATATGTTATGTGGGAACTATAATAGCGACTTAACAGTCATATATGTGCTTCAAATTTGTCTGTTTTATATGACCTTACAGCACTTTATGGTGTAGTCTCCTCGAATAGCCATTTAATACTCCTAGTTTTGCATATACAATTTATTATAGGACTGTCAGTTTTTGTGGGAACATACTCTCACCAAATCTTACATTTAAAAAAACAAACAAACAAACAAACAAAAAAAAACAGCCTATGCCAAAGGTCCATTTGACTTTCCACTCGTTTTTGACCGTGATGAATGAACTTATAGACGGTGATTCTTGCTTTCAGGATGCTGTGCAGGGCAGGATGTTCTGCCGAAAGGTCCACTGGACGCAGTTTTGGGGAAAAATGCGACTTTCACCACCCTGCTGAAGCCCAATGAGCAGTTCCTCACTCTTTCTTGGAATTTCAACGACGGGACCAATACGTTTCCAGTTCTAACCGTGGTCCCCGCAGGGCCGAACGTGAATGATGCTTACAAAGGAAGAGTGTTGGTAAACGCGTCCACTGGCTCTTTCACTTTGGGACCCCTGCAGTCCAAGGACAGCGGGGACTACGCCATAACCATGGTGGCCACTGACGGTACACAGAAGACTGGGGAGATCGGCCTCCGGGTTCTGGGTGAGTCATTTCTGGTATTTGTAATTACAACGTTATAGAAATAATACTCCCGGTCAAAGAATTTAAATTATTCGCGCCGGTGTACTCTGGAGGAAGGTTGTCCTAAAAACAGGTATTTTATTGAAGCAAGTGATGCTAGTTCGATTATATTTATGCCGAATCGAGGAGTGATTGATACCAAATCAGAAAAGGCTTTGAATTATTTTTTGAGGTCCGCACCTTTGCCGGTAAACGAGACCATAATAAATTGCTAGATAATTTCGTTCGCACTCGCTGGTAAAGACACATCTGTTGTAACAGTTAGTTCCGATATCAATACGCCAACTGCAAATCACAACTCAAACCTCTGCATGTGTCGCCTAGCAACCACTATGTTGAACTACTGCCCAAGAACTGTACTGTTTGGCGGAAGAATAGGAGTTTAAGTTTTATCTAATGTTTGCTTTGTTTTTTTGTAATATAACGTGTTACTCCACCTGTCTTGGTGTCCCATAACGCCTCTTAGTTTTTAAAATCAATGTAAAACGCTGACTGGAACTGGCTAACTGCTTCAGTGAGATAACAAGTTGGCTTGGTGGAGATGATGGAGGTGATTATCTTTTAAATTTGGCTTCAATATTTCAATGGCAATCAATACTGACTGAAAGAAGGAGTAGGAAGCTAATGTTCGGCTAATGTGTCCCTGTTAACATTAATGGGAATTAAAGGGGAATCCCAGAAGTCCCAGAAAAACTGGGAGGGAAGGCAGAAAGTCATCAATGCCTACAGTATGTTAGGCTAATATGTTAGAGAAATTAGCATAAATAGACACTCAAGCTCTTGCATAATGCTTCTTAGGGTGTGGCTCTTCCACTGTACTTACATGATGGTAAGTGCGTGCATGTGTGTGTGTGTGTGTGTGTGTGTGTGTGCGTGCGTGCGTGCGTGCGTGCGTGTGTGTGTGTGTGTGTGTGTGGTTGGGGGGGGAGCTAAAGCTGGCAGGGGTTAGCCAGCGCTCTGTGTAATGTAGTGACGTCACTGACTTCACAGCGCCAGCTTCTTTACAACTTTTGTAGTGCTGTTGGTTTTTTTGTGTCACCTTAGGGCAACTTGAACAAAAAGGAGAAAAAATAACATAATTTGGACTTCACATGAGGCCGCAGAACAGTAAATATTACTGTTGGCAAGCAGCAGTTTCACGCAATTCCAGAGTTATTGCTAACAGGTGCCAAGTTAATGACGAAAAGATATGTCTAGGGGTTAAACTCTCTTACACACACACATGCACACCTTCTTGATGTAAGTGACATGTCTCCCATTTTTAATTAAAAAAGGCAAGACAGGTCACACGTCTTGGGTGCTGAACTCTTGATACTGGATCACAAATAGGACCTGCTGCCTCGTTGCCTCCCAAACACTATCCAAATTAACATTTGCACAGAAATGATATGATCTGATATATATTTATTAGATGTTTATAAGACAGCCCAGAGTTGTTACTTGTGTTTATATTATTTCTTTATTTATTTCTGAAATCAAAACATTAATTTATGTAGGGAAAATAGCCTTTTTTGAATTTCAGGTGAACTGTTCAACAGAAATTATTTTGACATGTTTTTTTTTTTCTAAAGAACAGTAATATAAGACTGTAAGTTCATAACACTTGGACATGCAGATAGTTGGACACCCTGTATAAAGGCAGTGATGCTAACTTGACAACACGGCTGCTCCCTGCACCTCGGTATCATGTTTGCCATGTTAAAAAGAAAAATGAAAGAAAAGAAAAAGAAAGTTGACTGCCTGCATTTTTTTTAATTTCATGCGGTTAAACGTCACTACCAAGAACATCTGATTAGATAAACAGCAGATCGACTTCCTCCCAAGGCCGGTTAGCTTGTGTGATGTCACTGCCTCAGATAACATGTGGTCAGATACTAACACCTTATGATATCTTCTTTAAGCTTCTAGAGAAGGCTACACGCTCTTTTTCCACTCTCATTCATACAGTTACTCATTTCCATATGGGCGTCGCCCAGGAAAACCTCACTTCAGGCTATTACTCCAACCTAAAAACTTTTATTTCTCTCATTCTTGGCATGCAGATGACTTGTTCCTCTCTTCTCACTCTTCCACTAGTTGCTTAAGTAACTGTTCATTCATTCATTCATTCATATATTCATTAATTTCTCCCTCTTTTCTCTTGTTCCTGGCTGTGGTTTGACACTTTTACACCACAAAGCAAATAGCCTCGCTGCCCTTCTCTCTGTTTGCCTCTCGCTCTGCTGGTTACCACTCCTTCACTTCCTGCATTGTTCCCACACACCTACTGTTGCTTCATCTCCAGTGAACAACACATATATTGAGAGATGGAGCTGAGGGATTATGGGAACTCGTCCAGCAGGTCTAGTCGCCTGCGATTTCTCTGCCGTCTCCGTTCAGTTCATTCAAATGTTGAGGAACTGGCCTCAGGCGAGCCCACCGTCCACATTTATGAATCTAATCATCTTCCATTCACTGTTCCTCTTCTGTGTTGTTGTAGGATTTGATCAATAAAACTTAAAGGGCATTTCATATGCAACCCTAAAACAGTTTAACACAGGTAAAAACAGGTGACATATGTTCCATTTTTTTCTTTGTCGGTGAATTTGATTGTGGAGTTTGACAGAAAATGTTTCAGTGGTCTAAAACATCAATGTCAGGTTTTGGTGTCAGTCCCTCACAATCAAAAAGCAAGGGCCTCTTTCTAGTGTGGCCATTTTGCATCGATGTTCAACAATCATACATGGATATAGACCAGAATGCAATGCAGCAAAAAGACAGTTTGGGCGGGAGTGGGACTGGAGACACTAACCCTGACAGTGAAGCATTAAAAAGCTGCTTTCCATATGCTAATAGACCCTCTTCCCCCTCTGCAGAGCCGGTGTCTGACGTGGTGATTGCGTCCAACGTCACTGAGGCGGTGGAGTTCAACAGCACCGTGCAGCTGACCTGCTCCGCCAAGGGATCCTTCCTCAAGTTCACCTGGACCAACAAAACCGCACCCATTGTGGCCGACGGCAAACGAATAAAGCTGACCGAGGTGGGTTTGTACCTGTGTGTTGACAGTCTGGCTTGCCGTAACAACTGCATGTCAGCCAGGAGTGAAGATTATTAAACTGAATCGGATAGACCCGGTTAGTCAATTACTCGACAGAAGGTTGATTGTTATTATTTTAATAACTGATTATTAAAACCCCAACCACTGTCTGATTCCAGCTTCTCTAAGATCACTAAGATGCTAAGACTGTCTTCTTATTTGAAAACATCACTTTGGACTCTGATCATCTCCCATCAGACTCTGGGTTTATTTTTTACTTTATAGACTACATGACTCATTGATTAATCAATAAAGTAATTGGTAGATTCATCAACAATGAATATAATCACTAGTTGCAGTTCTAGATTGAAATGGCCTGGAGTTCATTTGACTTCATTTAATGAGGTTTGATTTGATTTCATTTGATGGGAAGTGGATTGTTATTTAATTCAATTTAATTAAATTCAGTTAAACTCAATCTGCCAGTGTTGGGATAATCATTCAGGACAAATGTCTTTTTTTCAGTGTTTTCATTCATCACACCTCTCATTTGTTGGTTCATTAATTCAGTTGGTCTGCAAATATTTTTTTGCTCATTAATTTTTCAAAAATGAATGTCTTCATCATCAATTTAACTTGTTCACTGAACTGAATCGCAGGAGGAGAGTTCGAGCACGCTGGCCATCGCTGATGTTTTGCGGTCGGAGCTGAGCGGTCCCATCTACTGCAAGGCCGCCAACAAGCTGGAGACGGAGATGAGCGCCCCCTTCAACCTCACTGTCAGCTGTGAGTCCTGCACCTCCACTGCTGCTTTTTATAATAACCTCAGCTCTATCTATCCACACGCACACACACACACACACAGACACAACACAGACACACGCTCACACACATGCACACACCCGCGCGCTCACACAGCGAGGCACTTTATGTTATCTGCCGTTGAAGCAATTTTTATTAAATGAATCCACCCTGATGACAGTTAAGCAGTCATTTGTTAGTCATTCATTCATTCAGGCACACAGCTCTGTAATAGCAGCCAGTCTGACCACTAAGTGCTGCATTGTTGAAGTCACACGTCACTTTCTGAACTCCACACCTGCTGGACAACAAAGGAACTCAGAACTGAACCAGCACCTGATGCTCTTTCACACCTTGAAAAGCCTTTTTGTTTTTTGTCAAGGCAGTATCAGTTGTTCTGAGTTTTTTTTTTTTGGCCCTAAACCTGCTCCAGCTCTTAAAACACCTGATTGTACAAGCATTCTTCATTCTTGGAAAGCTTTTTTTTTTAAGACGTGGATCTTGCCAAACATCAGCAATTGCTGGTTAGATTGCAGGCTTTGTGCTCGGCCAGGCGCTCCCTTCCTGTTTCTACACACCTGCCTGAACCGCAGTGTATGCACAGCGGCCTGCGGCTCCACTCCTCTGTGTGACTAACCTGACAGGCAGTGAAACCTGCTACTCACCTCAGCTTAACCTCAACAGTTCTGTTGTTATTAATCATCAACTTGAACTCACTGGTTCAGGCTGGAGAGTTTTAATCCCTCAGATTGTAGGATAAGAGAAGTTTCTTTTGGCTCTCAGTGCACTGAATTATGCAGTATGGACATTTTACACACACACACACACACACACACGGATATTTAACTTACACTTATGGAGTCATGTACAATGAGAGCAGCAGGAGGATGAGCTCAAAGTCACGATGAAACCACATTTTGGCCACATTTTGAGTCTGTAAACAGATTTTGGGGCGGGACATAACATGGGAGGTGGCATCATTCAAAAGTGTAAACCAATGGGAGATCAGTTGGGGAGGGAAAAGCAGTTTTATTGGATGGGAGGGGCAGAGGGGCGGGATTGTTAAAAAAAAAATTTGTTGAGTATAGTAAAAATAATTAATTTTGATAAACGATATGGACAATAAAAATGTTTTTGTGAGTGTGTTTGCCATTTATTGTTAAATAGGCTCGTGTCATGGCAAAGGACGTTAGATAACAAGCTGGAAAAGTCATTTCTATTTGATTGCAAAGTAAAGTTCTCCAGTTGCCAACATTACAGGGAAGTGTGACCTGCAGTCAGTTTGAATTCAGTGCTGTGATGCAAAAAGCTGTTGCATGATCATTTTGCTGGAAAGTGACACAATTAAGTTGTAAATTACTTTCCCAAAATTTCAACTGTCTCCTAGTCCACAAACTAAGATGCACATGTGTCAGGCAAATTCATCTGGATATCACCCAGAAATATCATCAGTATCTTCAAAGATAAATGTGGAGATTTGAAGTGTGTGTTAGGGCTGGGTAATGCAGAATGTGCACTAAATATCACAATAGAGATATATAACAGCATCTGCTAGGGTGTGTAATATCACACTGATCATTGCATTGAACTACGTGGTAAAATAAAGTATGATAAAACTATAATTTTTAAATAATATTCTTTACTTTCAAGATCTCATTTTGTGGGAGTTGCTTTCATTCATTTAGGAAGAAATTGCACTTTACAGTAACATGATAGCATTATTTCATCCTGATATGATTCTACTAAAAGACAATAAATGATAATAGCCAAATTAATCAGCTGTAGTAGAACAAATTCTGGAAAGTATGGGAAAGTATTTAATGTTTTTGTTTGCATGTAGTCATTCTACATTTACTCCATATTCTCATTTTGCCCCTCCAGTATCATGTTGAACACAAATCAAAATCAGTCCTCAGTAATGTAAAAATTAACCTGTGCAGGATCTGGGTGTGAGAGGAGACTGTTTGATGTAGCCCGCCTGAGGCTGGTAGGAAGCCAGCTGGCAAAAAAATGCAGAAGTGATTAGATGCTTATCTCACTGCCACCCAGTGTGGCTGCAGCAGGCGGGCGCAGCTCGCACATAACTCTGTTTCACCCGAGGCCTCACACTGCTCATGTCAGGTCAGGATTGTACTGACAGACAAACAATATGAACCCTCAAAGAAATACATGAAATGTGCAACAAAAATACAACACAATACAATATCCAGTGTTTAATAAAAGTGATATATTGATCTGAGAGAGCAAAAACAGAAGGAGAGACATGCAGGATGATACAAACTATGATAAAAGATTGAATAAACATTACTTGAATACTGCAACAATATTTAAAGCATCACTCATTGGTGCTCCACAGACGGACCAGACAAGGTGGATATCCAACGCCACACTCCAGTGGTCAGGAGCGGCACCAACATCACCCTGCTCTGCTCGGCCGAGTCCAGCCCGCCCGCCAGCTTCATGTGGTACCACAACGGGGCGCTGTCGAAGCTCTTGGGCCCGAAGATCCAGCTGATGGACATCAAAGAGAAGGAGGGCGGGAACTACTCCTGCATGGCCCACAACGCCAAGACGCTGCGCTACGTCTCCTCTGAGGTCATCAGCCTGTCCGTGCAGGGTGAGTAGCCCCCAAATGTTCTTTTTGGTATGAACATTTTTAAAATCAGGCTATGATATATAGAATTGATCCTATATGGGATTTTACATTGTAACTGCTCAGCTAATAATCTAAAATAATGTAGTTATGTAATCATGGTTCAAAATTGGCGTGAAACCCACAATTCACTGGCACACCGCCACATTTGACCAGAAACAATACGGACAAAGCTGCTTTCTTGTCTATGTGACCTGTGGGTGTGAGACTGCTGAATGGACACACACACACACACACACACACACACACACACACATCCTGTGCTGACCCACAGCAAATATATTTTTGACAGTTTCTGTACATTCCTTCCTTCTAGGTGTTTGAACGTTGCGTAACACAAACCAGAAACAGCTCTGCAACAGGGTTCATGTTCTCTGCTGTGTGTAATTACTGCCAGGGAGTTTTGGGGGGTGGAGGGTTGTTTTCAAGGCTGCCATTTTGTGTGAGTCTGAAACCTGCTGGGTTGGAGGATGGTCTTTCAATTTGCCCTCAAGTCCTGGGAAACCTTTTTTTTTCCCTCTCTGTATGATAGAGCAGAAATAAACAGAGAGAGGGAGGAGGGGAGTGGAGTGCAAGGCAGAGATGGAAAACATGAACATTTTGTGTTTATAAACATTTCTGATGAATAGATAATATCTGCCCAAATATAGATTAATCATGTACTAAATACTCCCTGCTCCTTGCCCACATTTTCGGTGCTTTTTTACCTCCATGCGGTTTTTGATATAATTCCAATAAGAGACTTTGACGTTTTGGTCTACAACATAAATTTCACCTGTTTATACCTCAGGAGGAGTAGCTGCCATGGTGGACAGAGTTGGTGCAACACAAACAACCGTTGTAGTTGGTCTAGTAGTTTGTTAGATTTCTGCCTTTTGTAATTGTGCGTTTGTCTCAAAAGTCAAAAAGGTGTCCTGGTTTCTGGAGATTACTGTGTTGAACAAAAAGTGTAGTCATCATAAGACTATGTTAATAACAGAGCTTATTTTTGTACATTTTTGAAGTTACTCAGTCGCCCCCACAAACAAAACCATGTCAGAGAATGTGGAGCAGGCGCTTAAACCATCAGCAAACCAGGAAGACTATGAGAACCACGCAGACTCCACCTTTAAATTACATGCTCATTCCTTGCGTTTGTGTCTAAGTCTTTAATCCTCCCTTGACAATCTGTATTTTTTTAATCAAAGCTTTAAATTTGGCCTGTAATTTTCACATGGCATTCTCTAATAATTATGAATTAATTTTGAGAAGTTGGACTTGATATTTGCCTTATATCTTTCACTTGAACAACTAAATGGCAAATCATGAGTCACGACAGCATTTTGAATCCGATCACATTGAAAAGGTAGATGATAGTGTCAGTGTATTTCCCGGCGCTGCTCTCTCTCTGCCATGTAAACGTGTTCAGTGACTCATGCTGGCTGCCTGGAAAACCAAATACCCGGCCGCTCGTCTCTCCTTATCAAACTATAAGTCACACAGCGCTGCACCGCCCCTGCAGCTGGCTGAGTGCAAACTGATTTCCCCCTGAAAAGTGTTTGCCTCTGGGCTTTGAGACACTGACATACAGCTTCTGGTGAGGCGTTGTCCTCAGCCCTCAGCTGCACCAGCTTTAAGTTTTCTTGTTTTGTTCATGCAATTAAAACTGTCAACTGTCACATACTGATGCAGAAATCTGTCTTTTTGACATGATGCACGCTACAATCAGAAACGAATGTGAGACAGAAACAAGGTGTAATATAAGAACACACTGTATATTAAAAGTACATAACTACATAAATGTATCTTAATTATGTGCCAAAGTGCATATAAATATTTTCTTAGCTGGGTGTGAATTTTTTTAACCCCTAGGAATAGAGTTCACAATTAAAGATTTTTTTTTTTTTTTAATAATTTACTGCTGCCAGCGTCAGATTTCACTGTGCTGAGTCTGGAGTCTGTTTAACTTTATAAAACCTGCGTCTGACCATCTGTTTGTTCTCTGCCTCTTCAAACAACTTTCATCTCTCTCTCTCTCTCTCTCTCTCATCACATTTTCCATCCATCGCTGTCCTGTCTCTCTCGCTCCTCCCTCACTCTTTTATCTCTTTCCGTTACTCTCCATCCCTCTCTTTCTACATTTCTCTCTCAATTCAATTCAGTGAGCATCATTGAAGATTCAATATAAATGACTATAGCTTTGGTTGTAATCAATAATGGCCTGAACTAAACTGAACTGTACTTTATTGGTCCAGATGCATGGAAGTTTGTTTTGTGACCAGTGCTCCAATAATTTAGGACACACAAAGCAAATCCACACATAACAAATACATGTTTTAATAATGATAGTATACAGTAAATAACAAAGCAAAAAGCCTAAAAAGATCAAAAGTAACAATCAGAATAAGATGTATTCATTAAAAGAACAGTTTCATGTACATACTCAGTATAGTAGAGTAGAAAATACAGTAAACAATATCAAATATAAGGAAATGTAATGGTGTATGCTGATAGAGAATATGCAAACATTTTTTCCTCCTCCATGTTTACAGAGCCCATCACGGGCGTGCAGATCACCGGTCCCACCGCGACGCTCATCGCCGGCAACAACGGGGCCAACCTCAGTTGCCAGGCAGCCGGGGGCACGGTGAAGACCCGGGCCTGGATGAAGGACAACAAGCCTCTGTCTCTCAGCAACCGCGTGATGCTCTCCGAGGACAAGAGCACCATGATGATCAAGACGGTGGAGAAGGAGGACAACGGAGAGTACAAGTGTGAGCTCAGCAACGACGTCACCAGGGAGTCCGCCACCTACAAGATGGTGGTCAACTGTGAGTGGAAGTGGTTCATAGTTCATAGTGTTATAACAGTGTCCATCCATATTGTGTATCTGCTGGTTGCAGCTTCATTGAAGCTCCATCACACTTATATTTAGTGAAATATTCAAAGCCAAGATGCCATTGTTTTATGGCTGCAGAATTACATCAAATAGAAAATATCTACATGTCTTGTGCATCATTTTATACACATTTGCCTGGAATTCAGCAGGACAGATTTGGGATCTTTGGAAACCCACATAATTTAAAATAAAGTTCTGTGGGTTTGAACAAAGCTCGGCCGCACAGCAGTGATGATTCTACTGGTGGGACTGAGGTGAACAGGAACATTGTTGGATGTTTATCAAATAAAATCCCTCAGTCTCAAATAGCAGTGATGCTGAGGGGAATCACGTCATTATAGATCCCACAAATTATGAAGTGAATTCACCTTTCTAAGTATGATCATAGTCGTATGTCTTTATGTATTGGGTACATTTATTTTTATAAGAGTAGGAGTGAGATGAAGCATAAACCAGATATTTTCAAACCTCAGTATATCACAATCAAATGAGTTGTGATAACCTGATAACTTGATCCTGACTGATCGCAGAGGAGAGGCTGTTAACTGGTCACATTAGTTTGTTTACCATAAAGACACTAATGTCTCAAAATGTATGTAGTAGTGAGTTGTTGATGTTAAACATACAGTCTAAATGCTCCTTGTCTGTCTCTCTGCAGACGGGCCTGACAACGTCAAAGTGGAAGCAGAAAAAGCCGTGGAGGTGACCGACCCCGTGAAGCTCACGTGCACCTCCATGTCCGTCCCGCCGGCCACCTACACCTGGAAGTTTAACGGCACCATGACCCCAGTCACAACGCCTCAGTACACCATTGAGAAGGCCGTCTACAAGAACACGGGGACGTACACCTGCGAGGCGCACAACGCCGTCACTGGCAAGAACGCCACGGACAGCAAGTGGCTGTCCGTCCAAGGTCAGATCCAAGTCTCAGATGTGATGAGACTGTCCTGCTGTCAGCCTACATCAGAAATAATCCACGTGTCCCCGGTACATCATTAGCATCATAAAGCTAACGGTTTAGCTTAAACTGTGTTGAGTGACATCAAGCTGTTAAGATTACTATAAAGTAGAAAAACTGACCCGCTGGTTAGAAAAAAAAAGTCATTTATTAGATGTTTTTTATTATATGTTCAATTCTGATTTATGAATTTGTTACATGAAATATCATTAACTAAGTATTTGGTGCAGCCATGTTTATAAAGTAGTCCCTGGTAGCTCAAAGCAGTGCAGTATTTTTGAGTAAAAAACTTCAGAGCTGCTCTTATTTTCTCACTTTAAGAGACTATTTGTGGCCGATTGTCACTCAACATAGAGCTAAAGTGTTAGCATGAAGCCCGGAGCCAGTGATCTACCGGGGACACGTGGATGATTTTGGTGTTTGTGTTCACGAGTGCACAATCTCCCCAAGAACCCGATGTGTCCTCCTTTA
>OMLF01038032.1:0-10240 GCA_900302615.1 Holocentrus rufus | reverse complement strand
GCTGAGAGCGGGCTGGAAGTCTGGAGCGGTAATAGAGCACAACAGGGAGCTGAGGCCAACATCTACACAGTGAGTAATAATTAAAGTCAACAACTCCATGGGCCGGCTGTGATCGGGGCTGCCATCATCAGATGTCTTCCCTCGCTCTCCCATCTGGAGAGCACTGGATCCCCATCTGGCCCCCAAGGGAGCGAGCTACAACACACACCTACACACACACACACAGACATGCACACATGCACAAGTATGCAGAGATGCATGGAGTAAACATGCATGTTTTCACGCTCAAATTCTCTCTCTTTCTGTCTCTTTCTCACACATACACACACACACGTGCCAGCGTGCACACCATCTTAAGACAAATCTGAAACTTATTTGTAGTGTTATTTTTTTCCAGGCCGTGTAGTACCAGAAGGGAGGGGCTTGCTGCTACGGGACAATTCGCGTTTTGTCAGGTAATTCATCAATTACACAAAAAGTATTCTTTCTCATTATTTCTTGCAATGTCCTGCGTGACATCACCCCCGAGCAAGCTAGAACAAACCATATAAGCATTTTTAGTACAGTATAAGTGAACCATGTATTTCCGAATACTATTTGAGCCGGATCTGATACAAACAAGCATCCGCGTGCATCTAAATACTCCGCTCTCTTCTCTAATCAATGTGGACACACACACACACACACCTTCAAATTATGCAGATGCACTCGCACATAGAAAACCTAGGGAAAGAGAGACCAGCCAGCCTCCGAGGAGCGCTTTCAACTTCAGAAGGCAGACCTTTATGCTGTGACAAGGTTCGGGTTCTGTCTGAACTTTCAATCACACAGCGAATTTGAGGAAAAGGCCCTTTTGTTCTACACTCCCGGTAAAATGTCAGGTGTTATTGAAAACAGTCTCCTCTCCGTCCGTCTGTGTTAGCGGCGAGGCCTGGTTTAAATATGTCACCAGGAGCAGGAGTTAATTGTTTAGCATTGATCCACCATTGATTTGGCATTGGGGGTTTGGTTAGTGTCGATTGCCTCTTTAATTCGGTTGTGGTGTGGACATGTTGCCCTGTTCTTGTTTGATCTAATTTGGTCTGTCTCTCGAGGGCACAGTGTGTGGCCTCCCTCCAACCACCCCTCCTTCCCACACACATAAACACACACACATGCACGCGCGCCGACTCCAGAAGCCCTCTCCGTCTCACACACGCACATCCCCCCCACACACTTCCTAATAGAACATTCATTATTCATCATTATTAGACTTTTCCTTTAGCACCATAAGCTGTTCAATACATCTCGCCACTGTTCCCTTCCTCCGCAATACATTATTCAGGACAAAACTGTGCTTTTAGCCTCAGAGTATGCAAATCCTGCTTTTGATTATCATAATCAGCTGATGTATGAGGGAGACTGCATGGTGGCTCATTGGATGATTGTTTGTGTTTTATTGCCCCCGTGCCCCACTCTGATGGTGAATACTTCACATACATATTTTTAGCCGAGGGAGACAAGCTCAGAAAAGGCCACTGGAGGCTTAACTCACTGCTGTACATTTAAAGGGCAAATCGCCCACATATATGCCACTGTGTGCTAGTGCCAAGAGGAATGCCTTTTACCACTGGGAACAGAACGCGCACGCGCACATACATGTGTGTGTGCGTGCGTGCGTGCATAAAAGAGAAAGAGTGTGCAATAATTAACGGGAATTTCAATCGCTGTTTGAATGTTGCTTATTGCCTCATCTTATTAGTTGAGCTGTGAGTTTAGGGGATGTTTTTGCAAGGGGAACAATTGATGTATGAGATCTGACACTGATTGTGCAGGTTGTCTGGGACCAAGATGTGACCGAAGTGATGTGTGATGTACAATGCTCACAGCTGGCAGCAACTGAACACGGAACATTTTTAGAAAACTAAAGCTACTTGCATGAAGATCGGTTTAAAGCCACCTTTGGACAGAATTAGTTTTAAATAGGGACGCCTGTAAAGTAATTGAGGATGTTGGAAAGTTTCTAACCAGTTGACATGCGATAAAAAAGCTCTGTAAATTGCAGACATGGTTGAGTAAACTGTATTGATGCATTCTCATCACACCAAAAAAAGCTTCTCTGTATCATGCATACTTGGATTTCTGGCAAAATATGATAGATCTGTTGGGATAAGCCATACTTTAGTCCTATACCCATCTGATATTTTTGCTAAAACTGATTGCTTTAAAATAGCACACTATGGCAAAATAGATCATGCCTAAATCTGTAAGTGCATTATGTTTTCTCAATCTCATTTCCTTGCGCCTTATTATTATACATCCAGCAGTAACACAATAGGCCAATATACTTATCAACTAATAAGTATATATAGTTTTGGCAGGTGCTTCCATACTTAAGAAAAATCACAAGGAAAGACTGGCTAACTCCTTTCCCGCAGGAACACGTGTCAATTCGCATGGGATTACTTTTACCTGTTTTTTTAAAGGTACTCAATCGTAGGTAAAAGACGCTGTGTTCTTTATAGGTATGGGAACGTCCAATTTGTGCAAAGTCTGTAAAAGTTACTGACATGACGGATTTGGACGGGACTAAAATCAGAGAGATGCTGTGGTAATAATTACATCCTCCCACCTCCCCATGCAAAATTAATACTGTCTGAATAGGGCTTTGGTCTATATTTCAGAGAGCGGGTTCCATGTGTGCAAAAGTGTGCATTTCAGACTATGTGAATGTAATTCAATTATCTCCCAGCGTGTGTGTTTGGGTAGGCACGCCTCTCAGTGTGCAGGGAAAATTAAGTCCTGTGTCAGCATGTGTCAAGGAACGGGAAAGAAGATCCTCTGTTCTCCTTCCGTCCTGTGTTTTAGTCTGCTGCTCTTCCACTCCCGTCCATCCCATCCTACTCCTTCCCCTTCTGACTTCTCCCTCAACTTCTGTGCCACCTGTGACCTGTGATGCAGACCATTCTATCCTGGCCTCCTTCATCCCTCCTCTCACTAGTTGTCTCCCAATTCAGACTCATTTTCCATTGCACCATTAAGGGTTCCTGCATAACCTTGTGAGAATGTTGAACATTACTCCACAAAAATGGATATAACCATCATCTCAAAGCTTCTATTCAATTCAGTTCAATTCAGTTCTATTCAATTCAGCGACCAATGTTACGGATTCACCTAGGGATATTGAGAGGAGACCGTGGTAAGGCAAGACAAAATGGGAATCATTGAACAACAACCTCCGCTTGTATGTCAAGTCTTCACTTTGCCTTTCGAAATTGCTGCCATTGTGGCTTTCTAAATGGCAACTGCGAAAATGGATTTTGGAATGTGGAGGACGGCAAAGGATAAACTGTCCACCAAATTCTCCTAAAAGACCGCTATGTATCTTGTCCACATGTGGAGGACATTTGGATAGGGACAGCCTTGTCGAGCGATTGTTACATATGTGGTATTGAAATGCAACCTCTGAAAGAGGCAGCCTCTAAATTGGGACACCGCTACTGTGATCTTCCCTCTTCTATAGCTTTGCTTCTTCCTTTTCTTTTCTTTTGTGTACTCCTCTATAGATGCTTTGCAGTTGCATCACAAACCTCCATACAGCCACAGCTGGCACCATCACTGTCATGTCTAATTGCAGTGCACAAATACTAGCTAAATTTCAGTCAGGATAGATCAGGTTTACAAGCTCAAGTGAGACTTGAATAAGAAAGGAAGCTTTGGCGAAGACTCCAATAGAAGCATTGCCCACACATGAGGAGAGGAAAACACCCCATGAATGGGCTGTGGACAGAATAACCCCCCACTGCGGGATCCAATAGAGCCTTGGCGGTGGTGGTGGTGGGCAGCAGCAGCTGAAATGACAGCAATACATGAAAGAGAATAAAGAATAAAGAATACCACATTTGTGACTGGTTCCCAAGAGAGTGTGAAAAAGCTTAACTGTTTGGATGATAATTACAAAGGAACAGTGGGGTGTAGTCCTCCCAATGTTTCAAATGATTGGACAAATACTGAATGAAAGAGAAAATGCATATCTATATGTGAAGCGAGGTAGCTTTCCTGATTGCACATGCTTTACCAGAAAGAGACTGTGGTGTGGGAGTAGATTAATTATGTAACCTTTACGTACACTAGACCATCATTGCAAAATGCTCCACTTTGCATCAGGGTCATGATTCACCCTGTCAAGGCTTATTTTGCAATAATGATCAGTTCTCTTTATATTATTGCATGGCTACTTACTAAACACATGAATCATATGGCAAGCTAAAATACAAGCAGTCATGTGCAAGCCTCTGCCAGTAAGTAGTACGTCTGCAGCTAATATAAGGTGAGCAAACGTCCTCTTTTATCCAGACATGTCTTCTTTTTGGGTCCTAAAAAATCTGTCCAGGGGAGTTTATAAATTCCTTAAAATGTCCAGGTTTTTGCTTTGCTTGTTCCACAGACTATTTCCCCCCAAATTTTAAATTTTTAACGTTATTCTCAAAATAAACTCTGAGTATCTTTTGAGTATCTCGGGGTGGAGTGGGGTCTCTAGGGCTTCTTTTACAGAAGCATGTGGTCAGCCTAAGCTAAGCCTAATATCCATGATAACACTTAGCAGAACTGTAATCACAGTAAACAATCATAAACAAAACATAAAATTCAGCATCTAACCAACAATATAAAGGTGCTAAGAATAAATGAAATATAAATATAATCTTCTCTGCAGCTAACCTAGGTTCAAGTGTTTGCGGTGAAGTATCATCAAGGTGTTAACTAGTGCATTTGATTATAAATAAAAACTGAATTTGAATGTGAAATGTTCTGACTAGATGTGAAACAACAGACTGTTACTCATAGAGAACACACACCTTAGACTTCAACCCAGCCATAAAATTGAATAGCCTGGTAGAGTAGATATTTTTTTCCATATTTAAGTTACTGACTTTGTTTTCTATAATCTTAGCTGCTCTCACAAGCTGCACTTGGAGAAGAGCTAGTAACAGCAAGCTAATTTAGCAAGTGTCCAAATCAGGTGTTTACAACAATTCGGTGCTGTTAGCTAACCAGATACTTAGCTAGCAAACAAGCGTACATTAATATATAACTGATCACAGTATCAGTCAGATGTATCGGTGGTTGGGCGCTCCGTGTGCAGAGCGTGTACCATGTATTATTATCGATTGCGACTGGCGCCCTTTGCTGCATGTCATCTTCTCTCTCTCTGACATCTTTCCTGTCTATCTCTACAGTCGCTGTCAAATAAAGCAGAAATGCAGAAAAAAATCTGTACGGGTGGCAAAACGATCAGTTCCCACTCAAATAGCACAGAAATGAACCACTACATCCATTCAGTTATGCGAAGTCATAAATTTTGAAACGCCATAAAGAGCCCTCTGCACCCTCCCTTCTTCTTCCCTCCCCTCTCTCTCCACACCATGTGACTTGTGTTCTATAGTCCACCGTCTCTGTGGACTCTGCATGCTTCAGAAGACTATACCCTCTGCCATGCCCTCCTCTCCTGCCGCGCCCTCTGCTCCCTGAGTCACGGGCTTCTTCGGGGCCACGGGGAGAAGCAGAGCGAATGGTCTGGGCCTCGGCTCGAAGGCCTATGCATAAATATTAGCTCAAGGTCATGGTCACAGAGCTCACACTGGGCTATGCATAATCATGAATTCAACCGCTTCTACTTCGCATATTTGCCACATCATATTACCACACACGCAAGTGCTCTGGCTCAATGGTATCACTGAAACACACTGTACTCCATATCTCACATTTGACACGGTTAACCTTGGAGGGTCAACTATGATGATATAAACAAGTCCAATTGGATATGTGTGCTTCATTACATTATCTAGGGTTCGCATGGGTTCTCAACAAACTAACCTCAATTTCTTGAGTTATCTAAAAAAGGTTATTACTGTACACTGAGTTGTGTAGCCGGATTCTAAGAAATCTACAAGAGGTCCTTTATACTTCCAGAGATAAAATACTGCCATTTTCACATCCAGGAGGGCGATGCTTTAAATTCAGATGCTCACTTGGCTGATTTGTTCGACATTATCCCGAGATGAAACAGCGGCTATGAAGAGAGAGGGGAGATTGGAAGTAAAGAAGAGAAAAGGCACGCTGTGTTCCTTTTGAATTTCATCTTTAATAGACTCCACAGCTTCTCCTTTTCTCACTCTTTCTCCCCTTGTAGCCTTGTTCCCTCTGTCATTCCCTCTATCTCTTATTTTCTCTATGTGATCCCGCACCCACTCAGCAGAGAGGCACATTTGAATGTGGGCTCCACGGGGGTTTGCAATAAAATGGTGTTTAACTGCTTTCACCATTCTCTCTCTCCTTTGCTCCCCCCCCCACTCCTCTCCTCCTTGTTCTTTATTTCCTCCGTGCACTCCCTGCCTCTCTCCCTCCCCTGATGCCCTGGATTCCCGGGCTGCCTCTTTTCATCACCCTTTCTCCCTCTCTCTTTCTTAGTTCGTCTTTCTTCGATTCGCTTCAGGGCTGATGGGCTGTGAGGTCAGCTTTAGAAACGTGTGTGATCTCTCACTTCTTCCCCTCCTCTCTTTTTCTTAACTGCCTCACAAGCTCTTCCCCTCCGCCAGTTGTAAGCCATTAACCTTTCCTCACTTTCCTCCTCTTCGTTTTTTTTACCCCCCGCTCTGCATATCCACATCCCATTAACACTGCCCTTACTATACCGCACATGCCTTCTCTTTTTTCAGAACCTCCCTCGTTGCTTTTCTTTTTCCTCTACACACCTTCCTCCCTGTTCTTTCCACTCCTGGGTTTGTTTTTTTACCCTGACACCCTTCTCCCAAATCATCCCCTCTCCCTGTACAGTAATCTCCCTCCCCTCTGTCCCGTTATCTCTCCCTCCCTCCTCCCTCCCTCCATCTCTGTAGTCACTCTCTAATTGCTGTCTCACCCCTGCTGTGCTCGGACCCCGAGGCTAAATGATTTTTACAGGGAGAGTAAGAGTGGAAGTGCAAGGAAACACAAAGCCGTTTGCGATGCGACGTTTTCTTTTTTGGGGGATTATTATTGATGAGTTCCCTGTCAGAAGGTGTGTGTGTGTGTGTTGTTCCTGTCGGCCCCCTATTGGGACCCTCTCTCCCCCTCTCTCTCTCTCTCTCTCTCTCTCTCTCTCTCTCTCTCTGCGTCTCCTCTCTTTTCCTCTCTTCCTCCCTCTTCTCTCAGCCTTTCTGTCTCATAATGGCTTCTTTTATGTGTCTAGTGTTATTTGCAACTTTGAAGCTGCACTTGCAACATTTTTTTTGTCTGTGTGAGTGTATGTGCACCCCATAATGTTTGTGTGTGCTAACATTCAAAGAGTTGAATGTCTTTACAAATGTTACAAATGTGTGATGAACATAGAAATGTGTGTTTATCACATAAAAAAATGTGTATATGTGATTTTGTAGCTCTGTGTGTCTTCTGCAACTAAAGAAAGCAACAAATGGTGTTGAGATTCATAGTCAGTAATATAAGCTTTTAAACATTATGCATGTTTCTGCTATTTTCGGTGTTGCTAGAGAAGGTGATCTGCCTGAGCAGAGAGTAGATGCTGTCACACATGAGTAGGTTTTCGCTTCTTGAGATGCAATTTGGGCAGTGCTGGAAAAAATTGCTCAAATCCTCAAGTGAAAGGAGCAATACCAGCATGAAAGAAAACCTCCAGTAAAAGTCTACTAGTAGAATTCTAGCTGGTATGGGAAATACTTACTAATTACATAAAAGTATAGGAGTATTTGCTGTAGAATGTACTGAAGAAGAAAAGTTCTGAAGAAAAAGCTCCTCATATATTTTTGGCTAGATTCAGTTCTAACAATGTGTCATAATTAATGTTCTGCATGTGCAGTAAAAGCTTATTCTGCATAGTAACCAATAACTATGCAGCCGTCAGATAAATGTGGTGCAGTAAAAGGTACAATAGTTCCCTCTGAATTTAAGAGCAGTAAAAGTATAAAGTCTCACTAAATGAAATACACAAGTGCCAGTACCCCAAAACGTGACTGGAGTACAGCACTTGAGCAAATGTGTTTGAAAAGATACTTTCCATCTCTTCTTCCACCTTTCCATCACTTTCATTTGAGATGTCTATTAAAGGAATACTCCAGTGTTCTGGGCAAAATACCTCTTTATGTCCACTGGTTCAGTTTTAATGGTTAGCATTTCGTGTTAGCTTAGCATAAAGACTTGAAGTCTTCAGGAGTCATTAGCCTATTTCCTAGTGAAAAAATAAACTTACAACAACTCTGAAGCTTATTTACACAATGTATTGCGTGTTATGTGGTAATGAAATACACATCTTGGATTTTTTTAAAAAACATTCCAAGACATGGATTTCAAATACATATGATACATTGTGTAGGTAAGACTGCTTTGGAGTTGTTGTCATTTTTATTTTTTCACTTTACCAAAACTAGGCAAAGGACTCCTGAAGACTTCAAGTCTTTATGCTAAGCTAACACGAAATGCTAACCATCGGAAACCGAACCAGTGGACGTATGGAGGTGAAAATGCTAACAAACAACTTATCTCAGTCTGGGTAAGAGGTCGTGCACACAGTTCGTGTCTGAATTTCATGTCTCATGTCTCACTATTTTTGAACACAAGGTGCTGCTGTTGCACGCTGTTTTTGGAAAGCATCCAAAGTTGAAGTCTTGTCCAATTGTGGTAGAAAATAAGTATATTTTAGACAGATATAATGGTCGTTAATAAGACTATGTGCTGGCCATGATGTGACGTGGTGTCCTCGCTTTTAAATGACGCCATGTCCCAACTACAGGATCGTCGCGACTCGCGTTTTTTTCACGCAAGCATGTGTGTGCACAGCCCCTAAGTCGTAAAAAGGGTATTTTGTATTTTGGAGTATTCCTTAAAGTATGAGCTGAAGTTCATGATAGAAGCTGACACCATTTTTTCACTCTAGCCTGTGAAGCTCGGCCCCTTAGGCTGCACTGCAAAAACATTCTAAACAAGTCATTACATTCAGTCTTAAAATCTTGTTTTTCCTCAAACAAGGTAAACAGTCTGCCAGTGGGATGAGATAATCCCACTTGTTTCCAGCGCTAATCAACTTGTTTCCAGAATTTTCTTGAATCAAGCGTCATTTTCCTGATGGGCTGATCTGCCTTATTTCAGCGTATTTATGCTTTTTCCCGGAAAAATCCTCGAAACAAGTGAAACTGCACTTGAAACAAGTGGGACTATCTCATCCCACTGGCTCACTTGATTTAAGAAAAACAACATTTTACACTGAATATGATACTAAATTACTCGTTAAGATTAATATTTTCACAGAGAGAGTAGTGTGGTTTGGCAGCTAATTCTGTGATCCATATAAATAATACTGAATACATTTTTCTGAAATTAAACCCAGTGAGATGTGTTGATGCTTAGTACACCATATTTCAAACTAAGGGCCATATGCTTTTTAAATTGCTTACATTAAATAACCACCCATATGCTGTGTTGGTGGGAACGATGTCAGCTTCATTCAAGTCAGTGGAGAAAGTTAAGTATGTGGCTACAGCCAGCAAGGAGTGGGATCTGCTAGAGTGAGCACCAGAGGAAAACACACCACACACATCCACACATATATGTCCAAACACACACACAAGCGCTTAACTGCATGTGACAGCCTCCCTCTTGTCCTTACATCACACAGCCAGTTTCCTACTCGCATGTTCACAAGATACACACGCATTTGTGCCCACAGGCAGGACTTATCAATAACAGAGCGGTCAATACCTGGGTTATTTATACATCTGCAACTGCCTTCAGGCTGCAGGAATCTTTTAAATGCTTTTTTTGCACGGCAATTTTCAGCAGTAAATGTTAATGAGCATTTAGCATAATGCGAATGCTAAGTATGTGCTACTTAGGGAATTGGACAGTACTGTTTGGTCTGTCAAAAGCTGAAACTATTTAATTAAGGTTTAGCATTCATGTCTACAGGTTTTATATTCACATGGTGTTCTATTGAGGATGCCATGGAGTAAAAGCAATAATGTTAATTGTGTAATACAGGCACATTTCACCGCATATGAATAATGTATGGTCATGCAGATGTTAATGATATGCTATGATGAAATTTACCCTGGGTCCATTTCCTGTTGCACTCTTGTATTACATATGCATGCACGCTAACTATAGCTAGGTAGTTCACTCAGTTGAAGATATTATACAGGTGAAGCAGGGCAAGATGGAGACGTTGGAATCTCCTCAGAAAGAGGAAGGAAATATGTCACGTTTTCTCCCCACA
>OMLF01038031.1:2707-13950 GCA_900302615.1 Holocentrus rufus | reverse complement strand
TTACCAAACAACACAGAAAAATGTGCACAAGGCAAAACAATCAAACAGTGGACTTAGTCGCAAATTCACATCTAACAAGTCCTGAGATCATTTCATGTTATTGTTTTTGGGAATAATATCTAAGCATGTGAGCAGATCTGCAGCCTGGCACTGAATTAGCAAGTAAAGCATCAATAACTGAAGTTATATGCTGTCAGTTTATGGATATTAACATATGGTACCAGTTAAAAGTGGCAGCTCTCATCTGTCTCACTATCAGATATGTCAGATTTGCCACTGTGGTCCGTGTAGGTTACATTGTGTTTAGTCCTGCATCTGCATGCAAAATGGCTCACAATGTTCATGTTCAACACATGAGCCCGACAAAACTGCCACTAGTTTGAAAAGATGGTTAGGAGCTGAAGTGCAGCTGCAGTGCAAACCAGCTCCACCAACTCCAGATACCATCACACACACACAGAATAAATCGCCCGTGCCAAAAAAACACTAGACTTCGATTGCATCTCCAAAGAAAACGCTTCGAGGCCCACGAGATATCCAGTCTTTTGGACATTTTGACAAGTCCCACAGTTTCGGACTGGCCGCACTGTTGATGAAACAATTGCAGATATTTAAGGCACCAGTGAAGGCACCAAGATGCGCCTGGGAGGAGGGGCGGACATCACAGCGAAACAATATTACACAAGAAAAAAAAAAAGTTTTCAGTGGGATCCAAGTGCGCTCGTCTGCGACAAACTGCGTCCAGAAAAGTCGTATCTGAACTGCACCTTACCTGAACTTGCTTGTGATGTGACGAAAAGTAAAATCACCGCTATAGTGATTTGGGCGTCCCTTATCCTCCGTTTTACTTTCCATCTTATATGGGTATCCATGACCGCCAGAGACGTCCACGGAAAAGTGGATTAACTTTTCAACTGAGGACAGCTATTAGACTTGCAACAACTTCTGATCAGGACAGAACTGAGAGCCAAAAGTCCCAGACAGAGAGAGAGAGAGAAAAGGGGGGGAGTATCTTTATTTCTCAAGCAGCCATAAGTGTTTTTTAGTGTGGCTTCCTCCAGCTAGTTGACGGATGGGACACCCTCTCTCCCGCACTCGTCTTCTCCTCTCTTCTGCTCTTCTGCACTATCCTGCGCCGCTGAGCCTCCGATCAGAAGTGTTGCCCCCTCTTTCAGTCGTCACGTAGAGCCCCCTAGAAGTCCAGCGGGGCAAGAAAAAAATCTTTCCCTCGAGCTGTCACTCACCGCGCGGACAGGGGAGACGGGCAAATCGGCGGAGTCCGGAGGATAAAGGCAGCCCTGTCATTGGTCGGGGGAGGGAGGAAAAGTTGAAGGGAAAGTTTCACGCCTACATTCAGTGCGCTCCAAGCCGTTTGCTCCCTCTAATAGGCTACAAAATCCACTATTACTAAAGGAGAGGACCAAAGCGGGAAAAGCAAACTAGTTATGAAACAAATAATTGAACAAAGTCATGCAATGTAAGAAGCAGGACTTGTTGTATAAGTTCTCAAACATTTTAGCACTTCAGGAGGCCATTAAATGTAATGTGAGCATAAGCAAATACATGCACATTACATTGTATAGGCCTTTTTTTCTTTTTTTAAATAAGATGTTGATGTATTCACTTCACCATAGACAGAATAAGCCCTGTATTAAAAGACAAGCGCAGGTTGGCACTTTTGATACGCCGGATAATCCTCTTAATATTAAAATTGGTTCAGCTTTCAGGGCGTAAATTAAGAAAATAATATCAACACCAAATAACAACCGCGAGACTATTTGATTAAGCAGGAGGATATTTCAGAAAGCAGGAAAAAAAATGGCCAGATAATTTCAAATAATATCGTCTGAAATTGTGTTATTTTCTGCTGGCAATCAACTTATATCACAATGTTAGGCAATTTTTAAATTTAATATTCAGGTTTTGTTTCACATTCAAAGCAGTATCACATGGATTTTTGTTTATTTTTTTTTTTATTTTTTTTAGTACTTTCAGTTATCTGGCTGACTGTCTAATCCTGCTTTGTAAAATAAAAAAAAATCTTTTTAAAGAGTGTTTGTAATGTTCTGATTTGTCTCTGGCCGCACAGCTTCACTGCTGCTGTTTGTCTCCCCAGAACAGACAAAAATGAAGCTTCCACATAAACTGTCATGTGGCCGGGTCAGCGGGGGGCAGTCTTCTATTAACTCGCCTGTAAAAGTTTGTTTTAAACAGAGTAAACAAACAGTGGGGATTGGGGGACCTAATCAGCAGCCATGCCTAACACTTTGTCACATTTTGCAAGGCCTTGTGGGATGTGTTTGAAAGAGGAAGCTCACCGGTCATGCTAAAGTTGTGCAATGTCAATGCAATGTCATTTACCTAAGATGTGCAACTGTTGTCTTATTTTTGCATTGTTGACAACAGTTGTCAACAAAAATAACTTTACTGTTTGTCTTTCCTGACTAGTAAGAACTGTTATGAACACTGTACAATGGAGGATAAAGATTGCCCACTCACAGCATGCACATGATTCTGACTTAATGGCAGGCATCTGGATCAAAGACTTTATCTGTACCTGTGTCTGCATCTATATGTCAAAAAGGCCCTTAGATAACATTCAAAAAGGCAGGGCTGAGTGAAGGGCTTCCTTCACTAGCGGGCAGGAGTACAGGAACAAGAGCATACACCTGGAATTTCAGCAGGCTCTCATCAATGTACCCATGCAAAATATTTATGTGAACATATATGGGCGCCCCGGTGGCTCTGCCAATGGAGCGTGTACCACATGCCATTAAGGCTGGGTCCTTTTCACAGCCTGGGCCTTTTGCAAATCATCCCTTCTCTCTCTGCCCCATCTTCCCTGTCTCTTCTACACTGTGCCTGTCTGATGAAGCAGAAATAACCCAACATAATAAATTAATGAAGAAACAAAGAAAGAATAAATCAACACTATACACACTCATGCACACATTTAATGGCGCTGAGACAAGGCACAAAGGCACATCTCCAAGCTGAATAAAAATAAACTTTTTTCTTTTTTAGCCTTCAGCTCCCCATCAGTGTCTAACCTCACATCATCTGCGTCTCCACATGCTTACACTTTACTTGGTATAGAGTCCCAAACTGCAAAGCATCTTCCATCGTGTCTGCCAAACCTGAGATTCAGCAGCACCAAATGAACAACTTGTTCTCATTTAAGGAGAACTTGTTCACACCAAGAAGGCACGGACCTTTCAAAACTGCCTCGACACTTAACCATTATAGGCAAATTATGGCCGGAGCCCTGCATTTAAGGGTGTTTTACACCTACACCGCTCTAATTTCAGGGTTCTCCAACTACTCTTGTTCAGGGCTTTCACTTGTGCCTTTAATATATCTCCTGACCAAAAACCTAATGACTGATCTCCATAAGTGCATTGCCATATGCAGAGGAGCATTTTGCCACCGCAGCTATGTTTCAAATGACGGCTTGCTGACAGAGTTGGTCTCCCGCTGGAGAAGCCCTTGTCAGGCGATAGATGGCACATACTGTAACGTCTGGAAGAGAGAGGGACATCGTGATATAGTGCATCAGAGTTTCTGCTCAGAGCTTCTTCGGTCCCCCTGACTTTCTTATTTTCCCCGTCCCACTTTTGTCAGGCTGGGTAAGCAAGCCAGAGAGAAGTCAATCCATCATTCCTCTTGTCCTGCTCCATAAAAGCGGCGCTTAGTGATGATGGGGCTTCTTGTTGAGGCCAGAGTGGAGATTTTCCAAGCTCTTTCCACACAATTAGATCAGTACAGTTACATCAGAGCAAACAATATGTTTGGAGTACGAAGACGGATGATATGATTATTCACTGAATAACTTGAGCCTGGACAATGGGATTTTTTTTCCAATAATAAATTGTTATTTCACTCATTGGGATCATAAAATTTGGTGACACAATACCAATTGGCAGTATTATTATTGTTACGACTGCTGTTGAAATTACTGGCCGAGTAGCACGAACATGGGCTTTATAAGCAAATGCCACTAACTAGTTAGCACTCCAGCCCACTGAAAGAGCTTGAATTGAAAATAACTTTTGACTGCACTGTCTGATATGTTGCTAGTGCACTTACTGTTACGACCTAATATCATGAAAAAGTAAGAGAGACAAAAATGGCCTTTACTGACAACATTCCAATCTCTTGAGGATCTGCATGAGGTCAAAAAGAAACAGTGATAATGGTGATACATATCCCATTATATGAAAATAAGACAGCCAAAGTTATTATCTAAGTGATAATTAAAGTCAAAGTACTTGGTTCAAGGAAGCCAGGCTGCAAGTGCTACGCCTTTACTGTACATAACATAACATAATACAACATGATTCCTAAAAGATAATTTCAACGTCATCAAACATCATTTCAGATACTGGGTAATTTCAGTGTAAAAAATTGCAATATAAACTTGTAATATAAACTGTAAAACTGACACTTTCATTCTGTATATTTCATACAGTGTGTTAAATGGATTTTATGGGCTCTTGTGTCCAACCACATAAAGGATGGGCTACTATGAAACAAAATTTAAAAAAACCTAAAATGTACAAGGTTTTAACGTGACAGTAGCATGACAAAATATATTGGGTGAATGTAATCGTCATCTTTATACACAAGACTGTTATGAAGCAGAAGAGAATACACAGGAACTGCAGCGGAACATCTGTACATCTTCCTCAGGTTTTCTGAAACGCCTTGGCATTTAATTTGTCAAGAAGTCATAAACTTTGTACAAGCTGAATTACATGTATTCAAGCCTACCTTTAAGATCTTCTCCATCATCTCTCCAGCACCCAATAATTTTTCACAGACCCCACGTCAAAACACTCCCAAGCAGGAGGTGAATTACAGAATGGAGTTGATGCTGCGGTTTCACTTTAATGATAGATTCTTGAAAAGCCGGAACGGGAAATTCAAACACAGCGCACCAAAAGACCAGATAAATTGTGGATCCTGGCACTGAGTGGCCTCTGGCAGTTCCAGAGACAGATAAGATTTTTACACAATGTGGGATGTTGTACGGCAGATCACAAATCTTGGAGAGACAAAAGGAGTGTGAGTTTGAAATACACCTACGGCTATGTGTGTGTGTGTGTTGTGATCTTTGTTGTGTGTGTGCTTTCTGGCAGAGGATACATTCTGGATACAAAGAAGGCACATGCAACAACAGCAAGGGGAAACCCAAGAGCTGACTTTTCTCTTTTAAGAAAAAAAAAACAAAACAAAACATGAAAATATGACTCAGATCCCACTTTTTTTTATCTTCACTGGATAATTAATTTCGACTGCCATCTGAAGGACAAATGTGCCTTGTCTCCAGATCAAATGGCAGATGTTTTTTTTGAACTTCAACATTTAATTTTCTATTCGTTTATTAATGTTTATCTGTAAAACTTCCTGTAAGCGCTGTAACAATTTTTGTTTTGCCATCGCTGATTTCAAGTTTGATGATAACAGTTTAAGCTTTTAGGGAAAGTGAACCCGTGGCCTCTTGAGGCAGATGCATGCTAGTGTTGCTATGCATTGTTAAAGCCTGTTTGGCATGATGCACCATGGCAAGACACCGCATTTTCCATTCCTCAATATGTGACTCCCTTTGGTGCCAGATTTTTTCATGGCAAAGCACCATCGGCTTGCTGCGAGGAAACTCGTGAGCAGGAAGACTGTTAAGTCTCGGGAGGGGGAAAAATCCGGGAGTACATATACACTTGGGAGGATGACAAAACAGTGTCTGTCATCAGTGAAGAAAATCACAGCGGTGTTTAATGATCCGGCCTCACCTGCCCGCTCACGCTCCCGGTTACAGCTCGTCTCCTCCTCGACACGTTGTATTGGAAAGACTGGCAAACAGATTTTTTTTTTTTTCTCGTTCGGAAAAGCAGGCCAAAGTTATTGATGCCAGGCATGAATCAATCAGTGAGTATTAAGTAAACTCAGTGTGAAAAGACAACCGTGCATGTGTGGCCTTGCACGCCTTGCATAAATATGCCAAAGAGTACAAAGCAGGTAGGATCAGTGGGCATTATCATGTGTCCTGCAGCTTTTTGGCTGACCTTTACCCTCAATTATACAAAAGGTTGCAGAGATCATATCGCGCTTATATCAGAGCTTATATTATTCACTTCTCCAGGGAGGATGGGTTTAATAGGAAACAGAATTTTGAAATGTAGCCCATGTGGCATGTTGTTATGTTCCCCATGATTTTTAAATTTAGTAGTGCTGCAAGCTGTCTGTTTTTGATGTTTAAGAATACTATATTTGATCCAGCTCATGCTATTTAAGAAATGCAGAGCATCTGCTAACACTTTCGCAAAATATCTGCTCCTGTGAATTCATTGATGCTATCATCACCCGTCGTGCTCATGTGTCAAAGTTAACACAGCATCTGTAGCACATCTTTCATTTTAATGTCATTTAATTAATGCCTGTGGCACAGAAAATTAACTCTTTAAAGAAGAGTCCTATAATTTATCATTGAACGAGTTGACAATTTCTACAACTTCTCTGCTTTTTCTGACCGTAACATGTAACATTCTGACTGTAACATGTATTGCATGTGTTGTGAGATACAGTATGAACTTCTAATTAAGTTTTGCAGGTCAAAGGATCCATTCAGTTTTGAATTGAATACAATATCTTTGGCAGAGGTGCCAAGAACTGGCAAAATGAGTTGCTGTAGTTGCAAAGTTGCATTGATTAATGCAAAGGAATGATCCAGCTTGAGTTGGTATTGATAGTTGAAGTGAACATCGTGGAAGTGAGCACACTCAGGAGTCTCATCACAACACCTGATTTAAAACAAGACATTACGTCTTTCACATGTTTTTCGTGTGAACTATCCAGATTAGACCCAGCAGATCATTGTCCCCCCACAGCTGAAGACTGCGGGAGCCAGTTTTTACACTTGCCATTTGTTGCCTTGGTCCACACATACCTTGTTTGTGCCATTTTAATTGGACCAAGGTGTGTTTACCCCGATAGTCTGGATCATTTGGTGCGCATGCATTCGAATTCTGGTTCTGACCATGCAAGTGAACAATAGTCCGCGTGAAAATTCAGGATTTGGTCCAGTACCAAGTGAGCCATAGTATGGTTTGTTACAAGTGACGTAATCCGACCACTCTACAGGAAGTAAACCAAACTACAGAGCATTGTGCATTGTGGGTTGAAAGTTGGATGATGACATCTGAAGCTGCTTGTCAAACAGAGCTGTCAGTGCTATCAAAACAAAGCTGAAGTAGCCATCTATGAGTTGAGAGCTCTTCTAGAAACATGGAGTGATGACAATATTTCATGGTTACTTGTGGAAACATAAATAAATAAAGAGAAATAAAATAAAGAGAATTAGTTCAAGAGACATAAGAGAGTAGCCTTTACACTGGAGGAACTTCTGAGGGGGAAAAATCGAATTATCAACACATTATGGTTATCTTGGACCTTTACTCGTTGGAAAAGACGTGTTTCTCCACTTGTATTGGGCAGTTAAGACATGGCGATGTGCTGACAGCCTGTATGTGTTAACATATGGTTATGTTGAGGATGAAACTGATGCAGGGTTGGTGCTGCCCGTTAATCCTACAGTGTCCATGCCTCAAAAGATATAAATCCACAAAGCCTGTGATTATTCACAGCTTGCGCGACACTGTAGCATTTTCCACCCACATTAACTGCTTCATCGGGAGATGTGGGAATGCCTCCCGGATTTCTCGTCAGGTCGAGGAATATGCAGAACGGCCAGTTAATATGCACATCCACGCAGAGTTGCTGAATATGCAGATTTTGTGTGCTCACCACTGAGTTGGTTAATTTCCAAATTTACCGGAAATATATGTATAATCACTGTTTCCCCGTTGCAGGAGCCTCCATAATACATTTTTAAATTGAATATGAGCAGAGCAATATAGTATCTACTATATTTGGAAGTTCCCAGTTGAATCCTCAAAAGCCAGAAGTTATAACAGCAAAGAAATTTGATTATAACCAGCAACAACTAATGAACAAGAAAAGCTGTCCCTTTACAACAGCCTGGCTCAACGTCACTGCTACCCTCCAGTTCTTGGGGGTACTAATCAATGACCAGCTGACTCTCACTGACCACATTACAGTGGTTGCCATGAGTTTGGGGTACAACTACTAGTCCAGGCACTTTTCATTTCAAGACCGGACTAGTGCAACTCCTCTATTCTATTTAAAAAAGTCACTGAGGCTTATTTGCTTGAGCAACACGTTTAAAATGTTGAGATATGATCTCAACAGTGTTTCAGTGTTTAGCTCCTGCCTGCAATTCTGCATATCTTTTCTTTTTTTTTTTTTATTAAAGGATTTTTAATGTCTTCTGGGTGCGATTTCAAGGCGTAGATGTATTGTTTTTAAATGGCTGAGTTAGTAAACATTTTGGGATGAAAGGGATGGATTTTCTTGCCATAATAACTATGCACCATATGTATAAAACATTTCAGTTTATTGATTTTTTATAAAGTAACAGAGTTCTGCGCACAGTATGAACAGCTAACATTAGCTCTGCACATATAGCTCACCATGGTCAACAGCTAACTTGTTGATGACATCACCTGTCATTCATTTTCACTAGAAATACATCTCTTCCTCTAATCGATATCCGCTTTGTACACGCCTGTGCAGTCCGCAGGTGAAAAGCGTTTGGTGTCACAAACCAGATTCTTTTCATTTGTGCTTCCCTGATGGTGGAATAGTCACCTATGGTTATTATTTTTTGGTGTAATATGGTTCTAATGACTGTTATGTTTGATTGTCCCTTGATTATTGCACTTTATAATTCTTCCCCCTTTGATAATTGCAAAAAGAAATGCAAAAAAAAAAAAAAAAACAACAACAACAACAAAAAAAGTCCCTCTCTTGTCTGTACTTCCTTCTGGTTCTAGAATCCAAGCCATAGCACTTATACTGATGTTGGCTCTTTATAGCGACATGCTGGATTTGTTTCTATGCCTCACTTGTTAGTCGTTTTGGATAAAAGCATGACTAAATGTAAATATAAAACAAGTTTCCTGCTTCAGTTCATTTAAATGAACTGAAGTTTTCCCATTTCCTCTCTTTTTTAGTTTAACTACTATGTCACATTTTCTATCTGTGCTTGGGTTCACTCACAGTGCTTCTGTTTCAATGTGTAAGCTATTTAGTGAACAGTGAGACGTAACACTCCCTTGATTTAAATCCACACAGCAACATAAATAAAAGTGCCAAACTTGTCGCCTGTTGTCTAAGGCATTAACTAACCATGTCTCCTTCCCCACGCCTGGGAGCCCAGCTCCGCCCTGTCGGCTGTTTGTAGTGGTGGCTGTAATTACGGAAGACAGTTCATGCCCATGTACTTTTACAAGACTGTTCTCCACTCACTGTTGAAGGCCTCTTGGTCTCATAATCGCAAAGCTTTGAGGAGTGACGATATACACAAACAAGTTGCTGCTCTTTGTGCATGTAATGACAAATTTCAAGAGGTCTGAACTGGATCAGAGCTTATTACAGGTGCAGTAACATGGTTTTTATGAGCAGAGACTGTACAATTTGAGTAATTTAATACAGTCATCACACAAAGGCAAATGTGTAAATAAGACAGCTCTGGCGTTGCTGTAATGTTTATTTTTTTTCACTTTGATAGAGCTAGGCTAATGACGCCTGTAGACTTCAAGTCTTTATGCTAAGCTAACACGAAATGCTAACCATAGGAACCAAAGCAGTCGACGTACAGAGGTTTTGAACATCCTGTCTCAGTCTGGGTAAGTCGGGGAAAGTCACCCAAAACATTGGGGTACTCCTTTGAGGCAACTTATCTTGAAATCTGTTGGTTCAATTACCATGAACTTTGATTTGCACAACCATGCTCCTCAGAGAAGGCAGCCTGTCAATTTTGCTGATTCCGTGACCTTTCCTCTAGCACCACCCTCAGGCCAAACATTTCACATGAATACAGAATATCTCCAAATATAAAAATAGACTGCCAAGTATTTTGCTGAGCATATTCATGCTTCCCAGAGGATGAACCCTGTCAACTTCAGTATCACCATCACCTTTCCACTAGTGCCATCCTCAGACCAAAATGTCAAATTTACTATCTCAGGATCTATTGGGTGGACTACCATGAAATTTGGTGAGCACATTCATGCTCCCCAGAGGATGAACCTATCAATTTTGGTGACTGTATGCATTTTCCTCTGGTTTCACCCTCCGACCAAATTTCACTGAAAGATATCACTAAATCTAATTACCAAATTGACATTTAGTGATTCCATTCATTCTCCCCAAAGGAAGATTCCTCTTGATTTTGACTGCTCCTTTACCTTTCCTTTAGTGCCTTCTGTAGGCCAAAATGTCAAATTTGATATTTCAAAATCGATTGTGTGGATTCCCACAAAATTTGGAAAGCACATTCTTGCTACCCAAAGGATGAACCCTGTCAACTTTTGTGCCCTTTGACCTCTCCTCTAGTTCCATCCTCAGACCAAAATGTATCTTAGGCTTGCTTCTCTCTGATAAGGCAGGACAACATATTTCCAGCTTTCCAGAATAAGGTACTTAATTTCCTTTAACAATCATTAAAAAATTATCATTGTTGTGATTTCCCCTATAAATAACTATTGCAATACAAGACTCTCCATGCATTGTGATATGTTCTGCTCATGTGACACACTATTGTTTTTTGTATCGGTTGAGAAGTCAGTGGCAAATGGTGTCAAAGTTGAAAATTGTTGAACTTTGAGCACAGTGAAAAAACAACAACAACAAAACTCTCTGTCCATAGAAAAATTATGGTCCAGCCAGCAGAAAGCAGTTTTACTACTGATCATGTGTGAGGAGGTTAAGAGTCCCATCTTTTCTCCTGTAAGGATCCTGGACTCATTCCTGCATTCAAAACAATAGCTGTGGATGAGGGCCATCTTCCTTGGCCCGCTCCACCAGGAATGAACCTTCAACCATTATCAGGATAAACACTGTTTCAGGACTAACATGCAGACTCAAGACCCATTAATCTGGCACAGTCCAACTTAATTCCCACCTTATCAGCCATTTCTTTATTTTTATTTCCTTCCCTGCAGTCAGTAATTAATTTACTTCTGAGGACGGCGCAACATTCTGTCTATGCCACTGACAGATGTGTATGTGGGCGGCTGCTGACACACACACACACACACACACACACACATACACACACACACACACACACACACACACACACACACGCACACACACACACACAG
>OMLF01038024.1:0-12589 GCA_900302615.1 Holocentrus rufus | reverse complement strand
TCATTCAGCGCGATCGCAGGTGTTCTCTGGAACGTCCACAACACTTCTCTGTGGGACAGATATCTGTGTCTCTGCCTTCACACACACGCTGTGGGACAAACCAGGAGATGGGGGATGGCTTCAGTTCCACCAGCAGCTTACACTGCAAAAAAAATGTCCCTCTTAACCAGTTATTTAATCAAGAATGAAGTGATCAACCCTGTTTTTTCTTGAGACAGATGAATAAAATCTGCAACCAGAATGAGCTAATTTGGCTTTTTTTTAAGTGATCAAATAAAGTTACACTTGTTCAAAGATTATTCTGCTTGATTTGTATTTGAAACATCATCCTATCACACTGGCAGATTCTCTTGTTGCAAGAAAAACACAATTAAATACTCAGTGCAAGATTAAATGACTTGTTAACCCCAGCATGTGCAGTCTAGGTGCTCCTGTGTAAAGACTAGACAGTGTTGCACAGTGTCTGTCAGGACTGTGAGCTGGTCACTGTGGAGGCTGTGAATTCAAACACGGAGGCGAAAGCTCTGCTCTGATGGGATTTGTTTTACAGAGTGGAAGTCGGCGAGGTAATCATTACCACAGAATGTCTGTAGTTTTAGTCAGTCCCATCTGAATCTGCCCTGTCAGTTAACTCCTGGCCTCATTTACCTCCTGCAAAATACCCATTAGACGTAACCTCAGGTAAAGAACAGATTCTACTATTTCTGTAATTTTGGAGACTGCACAAATCTCTGAATACTGAAACTGCTCCTCTCTGAGTGAGGCTTCAGGAACTGGATTGGACCCATATCCGCAGGCCCGGCCTCAGTAGTTGTGTTTGTAGCTGGAGACAGACGGGTCGTAGTAGATGGGTGGGGGGCAGAAAACACTGGCAGCTGTTTCCACTCGGCGTTGATACAGAGCAGACAACAGAACACCAGCTTGTTTTGTAGTGGAGTCGAGCTCAGCTGACGCTAATAAGTATAGGTGTGAACAAGCAGGCTCTCCTATTAAAAAAAAAACACCTTTCCACATTTTTTTTTCTTTTGCTCTACCATCAGAGTTTGTGCTTTCCACTCAGAGCTGGATGTAATAAATGTGCAGTGGAGGAAGAGAGCTGTAAACAGAGCAGACCAACAACGTGCCGCTCCATCCAGCAGAATGACACCTGTCATATCCACTTCTTCTCTTTCCTTTTCAATATTTTGTGTCATTCGTCTTTATCCTATAGGCTACACTGATCTTAGGAGCAGGCAGCCAGTCATACATGCTCACACCTGCATGGATCATTACTAATCAGTGGATATCAGGTCTATACCAGCAGTGTGAAGAAACACATCTGTAATGGATTATCTGGCTAAACCCTAAATCTCAGTGAGGCAAAGCAATTTTTTTTCCTGTTTTGTTACCATGCCACGATGTTAAAGTGAATCAGCAGTGGGTTTTGTTTTGTTTTTTGTTTTGTTTTGTTTTGGTCACATTTTTGGTGCTAAGTGCCCATTTCTGTGGTGTTTTCACATTGCACTCCCCAGAGATGTCCCATTTCTACATGGCTCCGAAATTTCTGGAAATCTGCGAATGAATGAATGAATGAGTTTGTTTCCTTTCTTCTGTGGTATCATAAGATGAAGTTAAGTTCTGGATAAATATGGAAATGAACCTCATGGAAGTAAAAGGACCAGGCCTGCCCTACAGGGACCCCTAACTGCTGATGTTGAGGACTTTAGAATAAAGCTTCCGGTCCCTCAGACAAACTGTCAGCCGTACAGGTTTGAAACATAAATCATCTAATTCAGTGTATTATAGTGTAAGGGTGAACGGTTCTGCCAAGCGGACAGCATGTAACGTCAGCTAAACCCCCACAGCTCACCTGGGACAAACCTCCTTCATCAAGATTAGGAGACGTCCACTTCCTGCTAAAAACAGGCTTCCTGTTAGAGTTATCACTGATGTTAGCTCTCTCTTGGGGTGGCAGTGACTCCTCAGGAAAAGGGCATCGCAGTGATCGTGTTCACGGTGCTGTGATTCAGCGTTTTTCTGTTACGGTGGAGTCAGAGAGGTTAGAAAGGAGCAGCAACGGTGAAGTGAGAGGCAGAAATGCACGCTATAGATAGAACATGAATTTAGCTTGGTTTACTTGACAACATACACTGTGAATGGCAAAATAAAGTGCATTCAAATTTTGCAACAGCAGGAGCATTCATCACACCAGTGAATAAATATAACAATAAAATAAGCTGTAACTAATAAAGCAGGGTCACAAGGCCATATAGGGGCCATTTTTAAACTGTCTAATTAAAATATGAAACATATATTCAATATATATTGATGTTAGGATGCACACGACTATTATTAAATGTCCCCTACATCATCACCAAATGACTTTTTGAGTGTGAATGTGTGCGACTGTATGAATGTGAAACAGGACATTCCTGGAAAAGTGCATGGTGCTTAGTCAGCCTTCTGTGCATAAATAATGGTTTGGGAACAGCTGGACAGCAGGGTGACACAGCTGCTCAGGGGATGGTCCTGCAGCCGGAGACCCAGGTTCAAGTTCCGGACTGAATCCACACCAGCTTTCTGCTGATCTCTCTCATCTCTGATCCTGAAGAGGAAACTAAGAGTGAAAAGGAATTTTTATTATTATAAAAGTGTTTACAGTGCTTTTTGCCTATGGAGTACACAAATACACCCTGCAAGTAATTAAGGAGAATCTGCCTATAATGTACATACAAAACTCACATACACACTCAGTGAACCTTCACTGTGTAAATGTTTAAAGGAATACACATTTTTTTATTTTGGGAATTAGTCTGTTGGTCAGCTGATTTGCTAAATGATGAGATCACAGACACTAATAACACGTCATTGATAGATTGTTTACTCCAGTGCTCAATGCTCATACTAAGTAACTGTACACTATATAGCCACCAGCATTACATCAAAAATGAGAAAAGTAATTTTAAATGATACATGCAATTTACAAAAAAAAATAAAAAATACAAAAATGGCACACTGTTTTGAACCACCAGAGGCTGCTTTCCCTGTCAGGTCTGTTACCACATGACTGCAGAGTGTAACTTTTGTTTCCATAAAAAGTGAATGTGGGCGATGGGAGACTGTGTAATGTTTAATGGGTGCACACTCATTGTCCGATAATCCTCCAAAAAAAACTCCCCTGAAGGAAAACCTTGCCGATCTGCCTCTGCAGCCTGCTCTGGGTTCTGCACGTCTGCACCAGTCAAAGGAACAGAGTGAGGTAATGCAGTATGAAGCACGCTGCTGCCTGACGTGGAGCCTGGGAGCCAATCTGACACCCTGTGTCAGATTGGCTCCCAATATGGCTGACGGCCGACCGACGCTACTTTGCTGATAGCCCGCCCCCGTTCATCCTCTCCCTTCCCCTAGCAAGTGGTAGCTCAGAGGGCACACCAGGTAGCCAGGCCAAGGGGCACTGGCAAGGTCCAAATGCCAGGTCATATCATGTTTACTCAGACCCTGACAGCGGCATCCCAGAATCCTGTGCAGCCGAGCATGTTTGTTTACTCATGCAGGCCATCATATCGGTGCCTGGCTCGTGTGGTGCTGTGCCTAGTCGGTACACATCATGACACATTATAAGGCATGAATATCCCCAACAAAAGCATGACTAACTAATGCATTCTCAACGCCTGATGGCCAATAATTACTTAAGTTCATAATAAGGTTATAATAAGCACAATTCCATCACCATTATATTAGATAATTTGATTATATTAGGGTGGATTATATTAGATTAGGCGTTCGTCAAGATTTCTTGGAAATTTGTGTTGCATCACAAGCAGCATCACCCAAACAGAGGATTAAACAAAAACACACACTGAGGCCACATTAGGACAGACAGCTGCAGTACAATTTTAATATTATTTGGCTTCCCATAAATACACATATTTGAATCCCTTTCCTCAACAAGTACATGAAATGCTCAGTAATTTGTCCTGTCTAAAGCTGGTACATAGACATTTCGTGATCATCAGAGCCTTATTCAGAGTGCAAGGAGACAACACAGGAGCTAGAATAGAAAGAATATGCATGTCTATAAATACACAGGTAGCAACAGTAACCACAATACGTCAACCCCATAGCCCTCAGTTCAGAATCACTGAGCATTTTATATGAATTTAAAGCTGATGCGAAATCACAGACATCATCCAAACTATTTCCATCTGACACTCCTCTCTCTTTCTGTCGGAGAGAATGTCGTGTCTACCAAACAGCATGTTTCAGTAAGATTTTAGATCTTAAAAGTACTTTGCCAGTTTCAATATTTATTTCTCTACAGCCAAAAGCCATAATTTGATGTGTGAGTGAGACTTTCTTTATTGAAATAAGAGCTTGTTGATGGACGAGATGTGGGCTAACAATTTAGAAAAAAAGTCTTGAAAGCATCCTCCATAATCGGTGTGTGTTTGCACGTATGTTTGCATGCAAGGAAACATTAAACTGCCATTATGCAGTGAGATGTGACAGTTTCCCATGTAAAGAAGGTGGAGAGACAACAGCACGGCTCGGGGCTACGTGCAAACCGGCTTGTCACCCTGTCAGTGGAGTGCAACCAGCCCAGACAGGTGGAGTACCTCCGCAGCATCGCCCCAACCAGACAGCCTGCAAAAGCAAAACAAAGCAAAACACAGAAAACACAGCCCAACACATGTTACAGCCCTTGCACAACGGACAATAAACACAAAGGAAATATTTATACTCCCCTGACAGGGAGAATTTGGCATTCCCCACCTGAGGGATCCCAGAGGACGCCTTACAGTGGGCCTTCAGCATGCTGACGGATATCAAAGCAGACAAGCTCCCCGCTGAAAAGCTCTTCACTTCCCCGGGACCGTAAATACTCAGTAAGGACTCTCCTAAAACGCTGCCGCCTGAGCAGCCGTGTTCGACGTAATTTAATGTTCCTGCAAAATGCAGAGAGGGCAGAGAGAGAGATACGTTTGTTATTTTTCTTTTACCTGCATATGATCACTATATATCATGAGTGTGAGGTGCTCTCGTCCTTGAACTGTTTGTGCCAGTATGCACTTTCATCAAAGGGTGAGTTACCAATCCATGACTTATAGTGAAGTCACTGTTCTCTTTAGCATCACCTTATTTACTCCCAGTTTAATAAATAATCATAATTACAGAGATAAAGTGCCACTTTTTAAAAATGTATTATTAGCATTTTTTTTTAACATAACATACATAACATACCGAATACAAATGAAAATGCATGTCATGTTGTGTCATCAGTTGTAATACTGCCAGGATGGAGGGAGTGGAGAACATTTTTTAAGTATTAGTGGATAGTTAGTTTTGTACACTTCAAAGCTGCACCAAATGATTTTCTGAGCACTGTGATTTTCTGAGGATGCCCAAAACACAGACACAAACAGAAGTATGGCTGTACGGAAGCCTGTGCAGGACAAACTTTGTGAGGCTGCTCTGTAGGTTTACTCAGTGATCCAAAAGAAAAAAGGCGATGGCTGAATCCCATGCTAGCCCATTTTTCAATTTAAGAGCACACGTCACATTTCAAATGGCAATCCAGTGTGTTGACCTCGGTTTTGATCTTTTTGGTCTGAAAGTTTCTGTGACAAATATTTTGCCTTTTTATTAAAGGCTTAACACATTTGAAGGCGTCAAGACAGAAGCAGACAATCCTGATCAGCTGATCTCATCAAGCCAAAGGAGCCAAAGGAGTCGGGCGCTCTCCAAGGTGCTGTTTAATGTCCTGTTAAGAATTCAACAGGCCATACCTTCATCAAATGGACCCATAATTAGTTCTGGTTGCTGCACATGTTTATCCCTCCATGCTTACATAGCAGGACACTAAAGTCAAACGTCAAACATATTTAAACTTGCAGACGGTTAATGTTGGATGATGGTTAGCTCAGAAGTCTGCTGTGTTGTGTCGTGCTAGCTAGCAGTCGCAGTTACTATTCGGTATTTTGTTCTGCTGTGCATTACAAAACAGTAAACCACACGTTTTAACCCAACTCAAACAAGTGGCTTCTTGTTCACTAGTGTTTAGTGAACACAAGATAGCCAGTGACTTGATGCAGTGCCTAAACAACATTCAATACAAGACTCACTCACTTTTCCTGCCTTTCTCTAACCTCTAGAATGATAATGAGCTGTGGTGAAATACTGGGGTGAAAGAGGATTGAAGTTCTTGCTGGAAACTCAAGACGTCATGACTTATTTTGTCTGTCAGATTAAATGGGAGATTTTTTAAAGAAACGACTGGCTGCCAAAAACCCACAGCAGACAGTCAGCTCCAGCAGAAGTTGATGTTACCCAGGGTTAGATCAGTGAGAGGCTGAAAACTGAACCGTTCTGGAATGGCAGCAGCGTTCCCTTCAGCATGGTTTGAAAGCCCACAGGGTGTGCTGGACACAGACACACTGAACATGGAACAAGCAGACTGATGGTGATGCTGCAAAAAAAACAAAAACAAAAAAAAAAAAACAAGGGACGGAATAATGAAGGAATTTATGTAACATTATTATTGTATCTCTGTCACTTAAACATAGGCAGTGTCATAACAGCCAGTTCCATTGTGCATGTATAATTCTGACTTATGAAATGTAAAAGCAGTGAGTCATGCACAGTGCATTGATTAAGAAATCTCTCACTACTGATGATGGTTCAGAACCACGTGTGTGATCAAGTAACAGATATTATGAGCTATAAATAGCCAAAGTCATGCGTAATGGCTGTGCGTAATGAGACTATAGCGTCTTTGGTGCAGTTGGAGGATCTCACCAATTAATGCACGGATGAAAAGAGAGACGGTGCTGATAGATGAGCTCCCGGCTCCCCACTCTCCTTCACCTGTAGCTCTCACATACGAGCTGTGCACTGATCTCCGTCCTCACCTCACGCTTGTTTGTTTTTCCCTCTTCCAGGGTCAGGGGGCTCAGAACCGACTGAATTAATGACTTCACTCATTACATGTTGTTTGTGTGTGTTGTTTTGTTTAGCGTTTTATTTCTCCCTTTCTCCAATCTAACAAAAGTTCTGCTCTGCTAGATTAAAATGCTAGCTCTTTTTACACCAAAATATATTTGGGATTAGGCTCAAAACCGGGCCTAATGACGCCACTGTTTGATGATAAGGCCTACCAGACCGGCCTACTTTGGCATCTGCCTATATGACCTTTCTAATGATATGAAGTAGATCTAAGGAAGTGTAGCTATCTCAGAGCCAATCACATCTCGTGCACACGCAACGTGCACTGCTGCTGTGTACCTTTGCTTCTCCGGCTTAGCTTAGACTACCGGAGCTACAGTACGTTAGCTTCGCTTACCGTAGCTGCAGAATGGCAGAGAAGGAAGCCGGTTCCTTAGTTCTTAATCTCAAATCACGTCGGCATGAGAGGCACATGCATGAGCGTGCATGAACGTGCACGAGTGTGCATGTGGGTGGGAAGCATTTGGAGAATGCACTGAATCTCAGGGGGGTGCTGTTTTAGTTTACGTTTGTGACTAAGTTCCACCCACTCTACAAAATTACCTCCAGCAGCTTAAGTCATAAAAATGTTTCTGTACCTGTGACACCAAGATAAATGTCAGTACATTTATTGTACTTTTTAAAAAAACAATTTGTGTGAGCAGGAAGGTGTTCAGTGTCTTGCTCAAGGACGTTTCAACAGGCCACATGGCTGTTGATGAATACACGCTGGGTGATGTGAGGATTAAACTTGTCACACTTCAGTTGCAGGAGGGGCTCTCTAACCATCTGCCCGCCTACACTGAACCAGGACAAGAGGTTAAATCAGAAGAATCCACTTCCTGGATCGTTCCACGTGAGTCCGGATGACGGCAGAGTGTCAGGAGCAGGAAACAGTAAAGGTAAAAATCAGCGGAGGGTAGTTTGATCGGATACGACATGGAGTAAAAAAAAATAGAGGCTGCTCTTCCCAGTCAAAGTCGATTTTTATCAAGGTAGCGTGAGCAGAACACCTCGTCCGCTCAGGCTCTGACGAGAGAGGGCAGAGAGTGAAAAAGACATAAAGTACAGCATTGAGCACATTGAGTTTTAGATCAAAATCCAGTGGATATTCTCTTTATGTGCACAGATGCTGCAGACACATAAATTGTTGGGCAATTCACAGATGTAAAATTTGATCAGCCTGTGTATTTTGGAGCAGAATTTAGCTGGCCAAATGTGGACTTTGCACAATGTACAGACTAATATGTTGACATGTGCATTTCAAAAACAATATTTATAGAGTCATTTGAAGGATTTTTGAAATGAGAAGCATCAAATGTGTCAACCAAGCACTCAAGTTACCAATTAAGAAGAACCATGATCACTGCATTGATCATTATGTAAGATTTAAACAGTTTCTCACATTTTGAGTATCTTTAGAGCAAAGTACTTCATAGATTTCATATCAATCATATAGACTTTCACAGTGCTTTCACCAGTTTCCCCCCTGATCCCATACCCCCTATCACATTGTGTTTATGTGCCAGATGCTTCACGTGGACACATCTGCACAGGACCATATGTACGGGCGTCCCAGGAGTGATAACGAGTTATATTATTGGACTTAATATAAAACCACTCCTCCTTGTAAAGGAGCTCTGAGCAGCACATGTACATCAAGTGAAACGGTCACATCAGCATGGAAGAGAGTTTCCAGAATTTGATGCAATAGATAAACGGCGACTCCTGCAAATTGTTAAACTTGTAAATGTCAGACATCTGTAAATATGTAAATCTGTCAAACAGACGCTGTAGAGTGGAATTTATTTTAGTCATAATTGAAAGACGTAAAGATGCTCTATCTTTATCTATTTTTTTCAATACTTTACGAGCTTTGGGTGATTTGTTTTCCAGTATTTTTGGTTCCTGCTGTGTCCCAATATGCCCTTGATCATCAATAGTTAATCTCATGGAAAAGGACAATGTTGCCTTAAGTTCTTCAGGCAGTATTTTTTATGTTTAAAATGATAACATCCAAAAAAAATAAGCTTGCATATAAAAGATCTTGAAGCAGCACTTGCCAACTAAACACTCTGGAGCGTCCAAATGGCAATGATAGGTTTAGGATTCTGCTTTTATTTTGCTCTTAAGTTTCAATTTATCATTTCCTCTGGGTAGAGAAGTGTGCATCCCCGACATCTGAATTTCATTTTGTAAATTGGGCTTATCTTCAGTCTCAGTTTCAGTTCGAGGCGGGGGCTTTTGTGTGCTGCAGCCCGGCTTTGTGATTTAGCCTGATAAGACAGATGCATTTTCGCATATAAAAATCTTGGCGCAGGTTTAAAATAGTTCATATCTTTAACGAGTTCTCATGTTTTGGACTTCATACCGGGAAGTGATTTTGTTGGCGGGATGCTGAAGGTATAGATCTCATTGTGAAATAGAATGCCTCTGTGTTTGCAGTTCTTTCTTTACAACTTCTTCATCCGCTCAGAAAATGTGATCCTCAGCCAACTGGATATCTGTCTCTTTTCTTGTCTTCTTTTCACTCTCCTATTTGGCGATCCATTCACGCCCGCTCTTCCATTCCACTTCTCGCCCGCCTCCCATCCACCTCCTCTTCCCTGTTCCTTCCTCTCAGTCATCCATCTGTGACAACCTACAGCTCCCTCACACTTTGTCTTTCACTTTATCCATTTGCTGGTCTTTCTCACAACTACAAAACACACACCACCGCTCTTCCATTTTGTCTACCCGTCTACCAGTTTGTGTCTGTTCATCCCACACACACACACACACACACACACACTGCAGCCTCTTCCCTGATAGTGCCTCAGTATCATTCTCCTGCACAGCTCTTGTTTTGTCTCCCCGCATCGTGGGTGGAATCAAATGTTTGCTTTACAGTGATGAATGCATAATTTCCTGCTGAAAGTTAGTTAAAATCAGCCCACCACCTAGTTCAGTGTTGCTGTGATTGCTGTGCAATTAGATTAATTACTACTAAAGACAGTGAAAAAGACACTACCCCTCCTATTCCCCCATGCATCATGTCCAAACATTTGTACACTCATTCACACACCTTTTCAAACAGGGACAGGGATTGTTCTGTTTGTCTACACCCATTATTATTTTTTTTTTATCATCACTGACAGCTGAATTGCCTCACCTCTTAGTTTCAGCATCAGTAGAAAAATCCACCAGTTTTTTGTTTCCAATCCTGAAGTGCTGGCTGTGTAGAGATGCAACATTTCCACCAGAACACACAACAATAGGGGTAGACAGAGACAGAAAAATACTTCATTTATCCTGAAAAGAATTCAATGCATCAACAAACTTTGGTTATAAAAGCAAGATGGCAAATGCAATATAAAAGCTAGTCCCTTGTATAATTATGCAACATTCTGATATATCAATATTATTTTTAGCAAGTAAGTTAGGAAGTTACTGTGGTGCCATGACCCCAAAAACAAGTAAGAAAGAAAGATATTGCAGAAATCCATGTCCAACCAAAGGTGTAGCACGAAGATTTCAATTTTGGATTTGAGAGAGGGAACAAAAGCATCCGCAGTGGCTTACAGCGTTAGAGGATTCTGAGAGGATTGCAAGTGCAACTTCTCTCCATAGTTGACCAGAGAACAGCCAAAAAACAAAAATCTCCCTCCTGGAAAGCTCAGCATCTGGGAGGAAAACACCAGAACGGCGATTCAGTGATTTAAGCTCCTCTGCTGCAGCCACAGTTGTTGGATTGTGCTGGGATTTTGTGATCTGCAGGCAGGACCCGCCTGCTGCCAACCAGCAACCCAAAAAGTGCTGGACGTCACCCTGCAGTTGCAGCAGACATGTCTACATATTTCTGTGTTAAGTCACGGATGTGAGGCGATTTCGCCTTGCGTGAAGAGGGCATGCAGGGACACCGCAAGGCTTTAGACGAGCAGCTTGATAGACCTCACAAAAGCCAGTTCTCCCTGAAATGAAAGACACAGGGAAATTGGGAGGAAAATAGAGGCCGTCGAATGTTATTTTTCTTGCTAGATGAAAAGGGAGGCGTTTTTTCTTTTTCTTTTTTCCTTTTTTTTTGTGCTCAGCCTGGCTTGGGTGTGTTGGTGTGGAAATATCTGGGTGTTATTCATTGCAGTTTCAGGACACATTCAGGATAGAACAAGGCAGGGGGGCTCATTGTAGTTACCTCAGAGAAAAAAATCTTCAATCTTCTTTCAGGATTTTTCTTTCTCAACTAAAGTACTAGACAGAAAGTGAGAGATGCGTCACACTTCTTTTTATTGCAGCAGAATACAAAATATGGATTGGAGTGTTTTACTGTTCTATTGTCTTCATACCTAGCAATAACATAGACATCTGTTTCAATCTGATTATAGTGGCAAAAGCCAGAGTAATGAAACATCATTACAAGCAAACTCAAAACTCTTAAACAGCCTGAGTCATCAAATGAATGAGCCATTGTATTAATCTGATTTATTCATGTTGCAAAATATTAAACAGTCATGAACGTCACTGGCTATATTTACATGCACACAATAATGAGACTATTAGAAATAATGTGAATCCAACAAAAATACGATCCCTAATGATCCACATTACAAGTGACATGATGTTATTGTGAGTATTGAACTGTGTTGGCAGAACAACATGAGTTACATCACCAGTGACCCATAAAACAAAACTCAAATATGTAATTTCTAAAGCAGTGACTTAATTTAACACACATTTGCATTCACAGTTGGTCCTCAAGATATTTTAAAATGGGATAGGCTGGTGTTCCCCTCTGTGGAAGCATCAGGTTTTTATTGGGTGGGCTTCTGATGGAGAAAAAATGAGGAAATTGCTTTATTTATACGGTAAAGTGATCACGCCCGTCAAATGTTAAGGCGATCTGACCCATACAAGCCACAGCAGACATTTTCTGGTTCTGCCAGCAGCCAAAATGTTAAAGTGCCATCAGCCACAGTTCATCTCAAACTGAGCCTGAAAGCTGCTGTGGGAAACTTTGTAGAGTGAGTGGAACTTTGTCAGAAATTTAAACCCAAACAGCTCAAACAGCACCCACCTGAGATTCAGTACCTTCTCTAAGCACTTCCTACTACGTGCACGCTCGTGCACACTCAGGCATGTGCCTCCATTGCCGATGCGATTGGAGATTAAGAACGAGCGAGCTTCCTTCTCTGTCATTCTGTAGCTACAGTAAGCTAAGCTAACATACTGTCGCTCTGGTAGGCTAAGCTAAGTCAGGGAGTGTACGCAGCAGCAGTGCACGTTGCACGTGCACAAGATGTGCAGTAATTGGCCCTGATTGGTTGTTAGATGTGGGCGCAGAGGATTTTAACAAATGACATTTCACCCCGAGGAGCAGCCTGGAAGACTGGATTTTCTCAGTGCACTTAGTTTTGCTCAGACTCTCTGTGCATAATAGTGATTTGTCAAAACTGTGCAGAAAAATGTTAAACTACAGGAACTTTAATGTGTTGCTACCACAACCTCTAAGAATAAAATGTTGGGTTTTGGTTCATTTCCTGCAGTTGGGTTGAATTGGAGTCAAATTTTGTTCTTATTGCAATCAGCACACACCAGGGTTGATTGCAAGCAGCCCGAGACCAGCTCTCACAAGTGGCGTCAGAGCACTTGTTTT
>OMLF01038022.1:13615-24738 GCA_900302615.1 Holocentrus rufus | reverse complement strand
GTTACTTCTGTTTCACACCTGTGGTATTGATAGGGCAAGATTACAATTATGAACTTTTTGTAACAAAACACCCAAGAACTTGCATGTTAGAATTTACACACACACACACACACACACACACACACACACATACACACACAAAACAGCCTCACTCACACACACACACACACACAGCCTCACACACACACACCTCCCTTCTGGAGATTGCGGGCTAAAACTGACAGGAACAGCCCAGACCCAGGGACAGCACATGGTAGCTGTGCTGGCTCACTCGGCAGCATGTGTTAGCACCAGGCTATTTATACCAGTCTGACCTGCACATCTGAAGACATCCATACAGACAGAGCTGGAGGGCAACAGGCTTGTTGCCAAAGGTAATAACAGGGTCATACCAAAGCCACTGCTTCAAACTTGGACCACATATGTGGGTGTGAATAGGTGAATTTGTTGCCCATATGCGGTGTTTCCCTCTGACACAGTCCCAGTGGCATCTGAAAGTTCCTTTTATTGAAAGTGCAACAGCGGCTGCTCCCTCAAGTTATTTCTAACCGCTAATGCCCATGTGACCATAGCTCACTACCCAGGGCCTGCAGAACCTTCCGCTGGTACTCCCTCCCTGACGAGTTTGTGGCCCAGCTGACCCACTGCTAAAATGAGACCAATCGACTGTGCAAAGTACATCAGCTCTTTGTTTGTGTTTTGATTTCTGCCTGCCTCCCTCTCCCCTCTCAAACAGTGGAAAGTGTTCCCATCCCATCTCGCTGGTCAGACTGAGTGGGCTGAAGAATGAAAGCCAGGCTTGTGGTGATCCACAGCATCCTGAGGCTGCCGTGACTTATCTTACCAGCTCCACTCAAACAAGATGGAGTACCATTGATCTGACAGAATGAAGAAAGACCCAAATTAACTTTCTATTTGTGTAACTTCCCAAACAGCCAGAGATGACTGTTCAATAACGAGTCAACCTCAGACGCAAACTCAAGGCCCCTCAGTTGTTTAAATTTTAAAGTCAGCAGATGAGGCCTCTTGAAAATGTGTTTGGATGCACTTGGTTTCATCAGAAGATAGAAACAGATTACAGCATGCAGTATCTGAAGAGGTATATTTATCAGAGCTGAAAGTTTACATTATTTGTCACTCTCTTCCTCTGGGGAAGCTGAAACTGCAATCAAGCCATGATGAAGACGATGCTATTATGAGCTGGTTAAAGTGGGGGTGGGTTGGGATAAGAGGTGTGAGTGGGGTTGTTTATTTGTTAGCCAGTGTTTCTCTGCCTTCTGCCTAATGCATGCATGGGATAGGCTCCAGCCCCAATGACCTAGAATAGGAATAAGCGGGTATGGGAAATGGAGGGATGGATTTTTAAAACTGGCGATGGGATTGTGGATCTTGGGAAGGCCAACTTTTGCAACCAAAACAATGTGCACTGCATCACCGCCTCAAACAGCTAAAGTAGGAATAAATGATGACTGACATGCTGACCAAACACAACAAAACCAACATGTGCAGTAAAAAGAAAATGAGCTGATGACTTTGGAAATGATGGAAGATTCCAAAGGTAAGATGTTAGATAAGGTAAATATAAAAGTATGTTTGAACAGTTTGGGATACACATGAATTTTGTCTGACTGGCTGGATGACAGTGGCCTAAAGGTTACAGAAGCTATCTTTAGATCAGATGGTTACTAATTTAAATCCCAGGATCATCGGAAAATCTGTGGGGTAAGTAAATAACACTCTTCTCTCAATCAACAACAGACCAGCCCTTGAGCAAGGCACTTAAAACCCAAACTTCTGTGATGGAACTCCTCAGTGGCAACACTGGAAGTGGTTGGTGCAGGGGGAATGATCCCAGGTATGAACCTCTGTACCTGAATATGTGGAAAGGTGAGATACTGAAACAAGTACACATGCAAACCAAACCTTCTCTACACTTTTGGGAGGTCACAAGATTAAAAAAAAAAAGAGTTCTAAGCGCTATAATTGTGCACACCTGACAAGGGTACCAAAGTTTACATAGATCATCATTATTCATTCTCTTTGTTTGTAGCATACTGACAAACAATGGCCCGATCTTTATGGACACAAACTCAAAATTTGATTCAAAATTGTAAATAAATCTTGAGTAGGGAGTCACACAACCACTATATACAATTTACTGAGAGTGTTTACTTTGTGTTTTAACTTTGCTTATTTGTTTCAGACACACATCAACACTTCTCTTAGGTGCAAACAAACAAGCTTTTTGAAAGATCTTCCAAAGACGAGTTGGTTCAAAGTAAGAAAAGCAGGTTAAACTGAGGAGGGTTTAATGTTGTGGTTGTGGTAAACATTAACAGATGCCTGTCCTCTCCCCTCGGCCAAAGCATGGCTGCCTAAAGCTCTCCATCCACTCCAGCTATCCACTGTCCAACATTCCATAATGTCACACTAAATACCACTAAATACATACTGACCCCGCGCGTGCATTAACTGTTTGCCTGCATACTGATGCTCTGTCAGCATTCCACATTAGCAAACAGTTTAATAAGTTTTGTAGGTCACAATCATGTTGTGAGCAAATTAGTTAATTATTTTGTAGGTGTAACCATTCACCTGGCCGCTTTACAAAACTGCAATCACACTGCCGCTCTTCACTTCAAAGGAATTCATGCCACAGCTTTTTTGCAAATTAAAACAACTGAGAAACAAAGTGACATCATCTGATAAATATAAAAGTACTGTCTGCTTACCTTCTGCGGGGCTTTCAGAAGCCTGTGGACTCCAGCAATCTGATTTATCAGAGGAATATCCTCCCTGAAAGTGTAATGAGGAGGTCTGGTGGGCTCGGGAAAATTGGTGCTGTTGAATGGATCAGTATCATCTAAGAACTGTACCCTGCACACAAACGTAGCCATGATGTATCCATGCAAGACGATTTTAGTTGTCTGTCACACAAGTGGATGCGCCTCGAAACCCTCTGGTATGACGCGCAGTCTCCCTGGCAGCCGGGCCACAGCGACCCACCGGCAGGTCCTCTGCAGTAGCAAATCCTGCACCCTGTGTTATCCTTGGACCTTCTCCATTCGCTTCATACAGGCGTAGAGGATTCAATGCAGTGAAAACTGTCAGAAGAGCAAAGATCCAGGATACCTCGTAGGGAGGTATGTTTGTTTCAGTCTTCAGAGTATCGGAGTTGTGCGGAGATGAGCGGGGCGCCAGTATCCAAGGGCATTGCGGGCGGTGAAGGTGCTGAGGCAGACTGCGGACGGGACTGCTACACTTGGCGCCTGGTCTGTGGAAACGATGGGCAAGCGGCTCCCTCCTCCAGCAGAAATCCTGCCAGTGCTGTAGCAGCCAGACTTCAGCCGGCGGAGCATCTCATATTACAGGCGCTACAGCGGCCTCCAGTGGTGAAAGTGGAAATCACTCAAAAGTTTGAAGCTTAACCTCAAACAACCGGAGTCGAAAGTAAGTACCTTTCAATGCTTACCTAAGTGCACTTTTGAATTTTTTTGAATTACGTTTTTACTCCACCACATTTCAAAGGGAAATTATTTTTACTCACTAGAGTACATTTGTCTGACTGTTGTAGTTACTTTGCAGAGTAAACTTTTAAATGTAAAACTTAAGATATTCTAATAGAAATTATGCATTATTATATAGTTTAAACTAGCTAATATTGAGTAGTTACACCAACAAGATTAAAACACTTCTTACATGTTAATGCATGTGTACGGCCGTCAGCGTGTGCTGTGTTTTCTTGTGTGTTGTTTCTCTGCTCCCCTCCTCTGTCTCCAGGTCCCGCCCCTTCCTAGCAGATTGCGCTGAGTAGTTCAACACACCTGTGGCTAATCAGCAATTAGCTGGCCTATAAAAACCTGTAGGAGGCCGCAGAATCTGCTAGTGGCCCAGCATTTCAGCTGTACTGATGCAAACCACTTGTGTTTTGTGTTAGAGCCGTTGTCACCAGCAGATGAGTTGTGGTGCACATTTACTGAGAGTTGTGTGGCAATGAGCTGGCTGTTGGTGGGTGTACTGGGGTGCACTTTCTCCTTTTGGCGAAAGTGTGCAGGCTTAACTCACTGAGTCCTTGTGTACATTGTCATTGCTATTGTTCATTTTAATTTCATGTTTAATAAATGCTCCTTTATGATAAAGCTGTTTCCTTGATTACTTTTTCCCTTTTCCCTGGTTTAGTATCAATTGTTACTGTTAGATAAATACATATCACTGCTTTTTTAAAGATATTGCAGGAAAATAAATCCTGTAAAATGTTCCTTTTTTCTGCAGTAGGTTTCACAGCAGCTACCTCTGTGCACTGACTCCTCCCTGTCAGAAAAGACACCAATAACTGACTTGTTTTTGCTCAGGTCAGGGATCGAAGGCTGCACACCTCTCTGGCTGATGCTCCTTGACATCACAGCTTATTCAGTCTATTAGAGGTCTGCAGTCCAACACTATACAGTGCACCATTGTATCACACAATACCACAGTGTCCAGCTGATCATGATGCTGCAGCTCCCCGACCCAGGCGTGTAGGCCAAGATCCTGTCCCATCAACAGCTGGACAAGCTGGACAGTGAGGAGGCTGGAGACGGAACAAAATGGGAGAAGGCCCAATAAATGCTGACATGGACTTTTGTGTGGGATTGGGAAATGTCTGGCACTTCCCTATCTGTGTCAGAGGAATAGGAGAGTGATGCTTTAATGGTCAACTTCAGTTTTTCCCTTTTTGATAATCTTCACTAACACTCTGTTCAATCACACTCCAGAGGCACAGTGGTCAGAGGAATGCAGGATCATGAGGGATATGTAAAACCAAAATTAAGGTTGCTAATAGCGTATAAGTTACAGGAAATCTTACACTTATTTATTTATTTTTTTTGCATCATTTAATTTTGGTGGGAAACAAAAATGCTCTGGCCTGTGTTCTCTGACTGTGAAGTTACAATTGTTGAGTGTGATTAATTAATAGCTATTTTTCTAGTGCCTCATTTGATTTTAAAGGGAAAAATGAGAATTGCCTGCCAAGCAGTATTCTCTAACGATGAAGCGAGTCTCATATAGTGTAAATAACTTGTAGTTAAAAGAATGGCCTGTAAATTGTACTATCAACCCAATTGACCTTTATCACAGCAGCCATTTTGACATGAAATAGTAGCTAAACACAGGTGTTAATACTCATGCTACTGATCATCAATTAAAGTTCTGTACCTAAATAGAATGGAACCTTAATTAATGTCATTAATAACACCTGTGTTTACCTATTTCATGTCAAAATGGGTGCTGTGAAAAAGGTCTACGGCAGCCAGAATCTGTCATTAATCCTTACACATGTCCTCTAAATGAATAACTGTAAGATTGAGTTCACCTGTATTATCTCTTTTATACTTATACAGTAGTCAACTTCATAGTATGGGATGTGTTAAATCCAAAATACATTATGGCAGTTTCATTCATTTGCTTCCAGGTACATTCATGATGCCCTTTCTGATCCTGCTGGTTCTTAAGGGAATCACACTCCTCCATCTAAAGTTTGCTATTGATCGATGTTTATTCATCCTTATCTGACTGCCATTGGTAAGCGACCTTTTTCCAGAAACTTTGGCATAACTAGTTCAAAAGTGCCTTGGAAGAAATCCTTTTCACATATTATTTGGCAGGCACTGTGTCCATGTGTGTTCTCGTAAGATCAGTCTCTTCTAAAATACCATAGTTGCCTGGAGTTTGTGGAAGTGCATCAACTCATTTCAAAAGTCTGTCTTATAGCCAAGACTGTCAATTTTGCTGTAACAAGTATTGCTGCAGATTGGAAATGAAGAGGAATGAGAAAAGAGAAATGAAGATAAAAAAAAAAACAGGACTAAATGTAGGGAAATGCTTCTGATGAAAATTAAGTACAAATTTGCCATTTGACACTGTTTTACTTGAGATTGGATTATCAAAGCCAAAATATTTCTTTAACCTGGGTTAAGTGGCTCTAGAAAATAGTCCCTATTCATGAAAGACAAGAGGAGATCTTTATGTTTCACACATCTTTTCCCGCAAGAAGGTGATAACTACTTTCTCATTTTGAATTTTTTTGCTACGCCTGGTGAACTTTGGCAGAGCCCAACCCAAAAAGTGGAAGTATATTTAAAGCGATTCTTTCAAAGCAGAAAGCATCACTAAGTGCATTATTTATTTTCTGTGCTGCATTTAATGGAGCTTCCAGCCAATGATCAGTGGGGGAAAAAAAAAGCTTCAGAGCACCCCACTGTGTATGTAGATGGTTGGTATTTTGCTGAAGAGGAAGCCTACAAGGAAGGAAGGAAGGAAGGAACCCATGCACGCATGTGTGCATGCACACATACACATGCACATGAGTCTTTAGGGAGGTTGGAAAACATGAAAGCGTAAAACCTTATTAGTCAGTCTCTAAGGCTAATTTTCAGTCACTTTAATCAGCCATACAGGAATGTCCTCACTACTAAATCAGAAAAGCATCGGACAGCAAGGGTAACTTATACTAATGTTCAGAAGGCTGCCATAAAATATCAAACTGCATTAAAGACTGTGCTGTGTAATCAGCTCAAAGACTGGAGGTGAAACTAAACTTGAACTAGATGATGAGGATGGTCACAAATTGCACAAATTGGACAAACTGCATGCAATGTGGATCAGTACGGGTAGTAGCATTGTTTTATCAGCCTCTGAGACAAACTTAGCCTGGAAGGATGCAGCAGTGTGAACCAGCAAGGTAAGTAGCTTTGTTTCATAGGGTTACATCAGCCAGGGTCTCTGATGCTGACCTCCCTCTCGACTCAGACCAGCCTTGGGGACACCACACAGCACTAATCAGTGTGTAAGGAGGCTCGAATACACAAATACACTGCAAAAAAGCATACAAAGCAATTTTCACTTCCCTTCCTAGGTTAACTGGGATCATAGAATTCCTTATTGGCAGATCTCATGGTGGCTTTGCATCCTTCTGCTGTTAATTATCATTCTTGTCCTTTTCTTCATCAGCACAGTAAGTATGGCAATCTACTACAAAGCCTGGAAATCATTTCACAGCAACTGGCTTGACACAGGCCAGTGTTGATGTTAATGGATATAAATCAATATTCTTCAGTCAAGAAAATTTGCTCCAAAGTGAACTTCATGGACATCCAAGTGGCTCAGATGCCCTTGGTTCAAATCTAGACCTTAGTCAGACAATTTGCAATACATGTGTGCTTTTTTTTTTTTTTTTTTACTATTTTGATGCTGTCTAACAATAGATCTGTAAACATCTTAACTGTAATAATCTAAGTGGCTGCAGTAATTCAGAACATGCTTTTCCTTTGTAGGCAAACTTTCTGACCATAGAAGAAAAACCATATACAGACAGCATCTTCTTTGTAATTTTCAAGATGACTGGAATACCCAGTTTGGTTGTGTCTTTAATTACACGCAGGGCTCATGCTCGTCCCAGAATGATGGCTCTTTTAAATAAGAGAGACTCAACTCTGTCTAGTAATTGAGCACTCCAGTTGGGGTCACTGTTGTGATGTGTGGAGTGTGTTGAGGGAGTGAGTTTAACAGAGAGGATGCCAGTCTTGTCTAAATGGTATTGTGCTGGTGGGAATAGGCACAGCATATGAAGCTGTTTGTAGCATTTTAGCTTCTGTATTTTTCTATGATTTGTAAAGTGAATTATGTGAATGGAGATGAAAGTCAAAGCATGTAAAGTACTTTTTTTTTAAATAAAAATGTTTCATGGTGACGGTGATACATTATGCACAAAATATGGATGTAGGGTAATTGGTATTTGTTATTACTGCTGGGCAGGTAAATGTAAGTTTGAACTGTGTGTAAATATCACTAATGTAATTTGTGGCAAGGAAGAGATTGTAAGAAACATGCCTAATATTATTGTTCCATTAGAATATTTCTGTCACTATTGACTATTATTGCCTGTGTTATCAACATCATATCGTGGAGCTTTTTATTAAACAAACAAAACACTTTGTTCCCTTTGTTCTTAGAGCCAACAAGAAGTATAATGCTGATAATGCAAACAGTCCCCCTTCATCTGACACACACAGGTACCAAGTCGCCAGGTCCACGTGTCCATTTTAGTGAGCGGAGACAAAGCGAGTCAGTCATAACGGATTTCTGTATGGCTTGTATCCAAACGATCTAAAAGACATGGCTATTGAAGTTGGAAATGTTGAGGAGACTGAGGATCAAAGTTCTAAAGATTTAAGCGAAAGACCAAAATGGGACAATAAGGTTCAATATCTGCTCACATGCATAGGTTTTGCAGTGGGACTTGGTAATGTCTGGAGATTTCCATATTTGTGTCAAATCTATGGTGGAGGTAAGAGCATTTCAGTAACTTTGCGCTTTTGGTTGGGTTTTCCACATAGGCTTTCATTTAAAAGAAAATTAATCATTGTCTGTTAACCATTGGCTATCTTTTTAGGAAATGTACTTATACCATACCTATAACAGAGAGAGGGGAAAACTATTGTGGTATCATCATGTGGGATCATCATCATATTGTCTTAATTTCTTGCATCATTTCATTGCTTAAATTTTTTTTCATATTCCTATTATGCAAAACAGAAACTTGGAACATCACTACTCCACAGTGCAAATCTATTCATTAACTGTTAACAAAAGCACTGACAGACATTAATTAAACATGAGTGATAACATCAACAAAAACTACTTAATATTCTTAATATCAAATGCACATGAACAACTTTAATGTTGTTACATGTTAACCAATGTTATTACTAACATGTATTAATAATATTAATAATAGTAATATATTTTGTCTAAATTGAAACCCAAATTCTTGATGCATTACTGAAATTGTGTTGGCATTATGAAGTGATTATGCCACAACAAGCAGTATCTAACGTGTTATTCATGCATTTTGGTATTTCTGTTGTTTAACTCTTCATGTATAACTTAAACTAAAAAAAACAAGTAAGACACAGCAAGCATTACTTAGTGAGTGTCGTGTGCATGGGTAAATTTTCCATCTCACTCTGATTTGGTCATTTCTTTGCACAGCATGAGTCCGCCTCCACCAAGATGCGTGGGGCTGTGCAGCTAAGGGCGTGTCAATAAAGTGCATTTTTGGTATCCATTTGACATAAAAGTAAAAGTCGTAAAAAACTCACTCAGACCACATCTAAGTGCAAGCAGGCTATTGCACTGTTATTTTCGTGACAGCGATCTAGGCGAGAGCGCACGGCAGCATGTATCCAAATGTATTTTTATGAATGTTAGCTTGTGCGTTCAACTCCACGTTGGCAACTTCCATATTCGTTGCGCCCTGGACGTACGACTGCATTTACGTCTGTGCCCAGTTTCACGAAAATAGATCCTAATGTCTGAAACTCCACTGCTCAAGCAAAATAAACTATTAAGATTACATTTAGATAAAACTGGACAGGTGGATTCTCTGTGCGTACAACTATTACAATTACCTTTCATGATACAATTGCCACAGAATATTGGCTACAGCAGCATTAATGCTGTTGTTAATTCACGTTAATAACATTAGCTGACATTATTAACAAACAGGTATAACAACATATTTATGCAGTTGCTCATGTCTATTTAACGTTAATTAAACTTTGTTAATGTTGTTATTCATTTTTAATCCATGTTATTAAATGTGTTAGTTAACATTAGTTAATGAATACTTGATGTAAAATGTAACCAAATCCAGATTAGTCGGGTAATATCAGTTGGGAGAGAGGGAAGGAAAATAGTTATGGCAAGCAGCAATTTCTATTCCTTTGGCTGATATGAGAGTGTGTGATAAAGCACTGACTGTTGATAATGAAATGCCCAGTGAACAGAAATTGAATGACCTTCAACTATAATGCAATGACAATCTTATTTTTTTTTTTCAGTGCATTCAGTTGCATGCTGAAAAGCAGCCGAACTCATTTTTAATGTTGACAGTTACTCAAAGAACGTCAACTATTATTAACTCTGACGCTTTGTTTAATTTAAAGGGGCTTTCCTGATTCCTTATCTCATTGCCTTGGTGTTTGAGGGCCTTCCTCTGCTGCACATGGAACTGGCCATCGGACAAAGGCTCCGGATGGGAAGCGTTGGAGTGTGGAATTCAATTTCCCCATATATGGGAGGCTTAGGTGAGAAGGTTTGGTATCAGTAATCTTGGTCATTTAAAGCAATGTACCAAAAAGGGAATTTAGAGCACCTATATAAAACATAATGTCAGTTTCTGGACAATGATAATGTGCATGCACAGGTGTGTCTTCCATGTTAGTGTCCTTCCTGGTCGGCCTGTTCTACAACACCATCCTCGCCTGGGTTCTCTGGTACTTCTTCCACTCCTTTCAAAATCCACTTCCCTGGAGGGATTGTCCACTTAACGAAAATCTAACTGGTAATTTCTATGTTAAAGGTAGTTCAAATAAACATGGTTGTGTATAAGTAATATATTGTAAGCCCTTTTATTCAAGGTATTACCATACATATCTTTGCCTGATGCAGGTTATGTGACTGAATGTGAAAAGAGCACACCAGTGAACTATTTTTGGTATCGTGAAACACTAAACATAACACCAAACATTGAAACCAGTGGGTCCGTACAATGGTGGCTAGTGGTGTGTCTGGCTACAGCTTGGTGTCTTGTCTACATTTGCTTTATACGTGGCATTGAGACCATCGGAAAGGTAATTTACCCATTCTTAAAAATTGTATCTAACCTCATGTAAAACATTTGTGTAATTTTTTACCAAAATTATACAAATTATTATACAGGTGACTTTGAAAGATTTTATCAGTTCTTAAATTTTTCACCAGGCAATTTATGTGACTGCCACCTTTCCATACCTGGTACTGACTATCTTCTTAGTCAGAGCCTTGACTCTGTCTGGGGCAACCGATGGCCTAGTATATCTTTTCACTCCAGATGTAAGTTTTTAATTATAATGTCTTATTTATGTAATTTCATGGCAAGAATTTAGTGAATAAAGTCAAATTTATGTGTTCATTACAGTGGGAAACCCTGAAGAATCCTAAAGTGTGGTTGGATGCTGCCACTCAGATTTTTTTCTCTTTGTCTTTGGCTTTCGGGGGACTCATTGCTTTTTCCAGCTATAATGCTCAGAAGTAGGGACATT
>OMLF01038022.1:0-13595 GCA_900302615.1 Holocentrus rufus | reverse complement strand
ACATTTCATTTAAAAATATTTTTTATTAATCATTTTAAAATAATTGTGTTGTAAAAACAAAAAAATGAGACATATTTTAACTTTGCAGGAATAATTGTGAAAGAGATGCCTTAATAGTTGGATGTGTCAACAGTTTTACATCTATCTATGCTTCAATTCCTATTTTTGCCATTCTGGGATTTAAAGCAAATACAAACTACAATGACTGCCGAAATGGGTATGTGTAACTTAGATGATTATGGTCGTCCATTGTATATGCAGCTCAGCAATTATAATGGAGTCTTATTATTGTTAACAACTGAGTAATTTGATTTCTTTTCATTTTTATAGAAATATACTGATGTTAACAAATGCATTTAACATTGGGGATGAAAACATAACTCTTGAAAACTATGATGATTGGTTAAGCCACCTAAATAGCACAGATCCCTCAGAGGTTGAAAGCCTCCATCTAAAGACCTGTGATCTACAGACTTTCCTGGATCAGGTAGGATATTTGAGTGAGGAATTATTATTTTGATATTACTTAATTGTGTGATGAAGTGTTTTGATGTCATGTATGGGACCAAATTTCACATCCTACCTGTAGAGTGCCTCTGGAACCGGACTGGCCTTCATTGTGTTCACTGAGGCTGTGATAAACATGCCAGGCTCCCAGGTATGGGCAGTGCTGTTCTTTGTCATGCTCTTCAGCCTTGGCCTGTCCTCAATGTTTGGGAATTTAGAGGGGGTCCTGACTCCTCTGCTAGACCTGCATATGGTGCCATCCTGGCTCCCAAAGGAGATTTTCACAGGTAAATTGCGAGACATCATACTGCAGCCACAGCCTTTGGGACAGTAGGAGCAAAATTTGATCTGTAGTGTAACATTTTATAAAATGAACATGAGGTACAGCAAAATTACTTGTAACAGGGGTGGATGGAGTCTTTTTTACAGTATAAGGAAAATTACTAGTGCAAAAACACGCTTGAGTAAAAGTAAAAAGTAGTTCATTTACAGTAAGATGTACTCAAAGCCAAGTAATTGAGTAGCTTTTTAGAAAAGAGAACTATTTTTTCCATGCAATGCAATTCTTTTCTATGCATTTTTTTAAATTGAGGAAAAGTTTGAAATTACAAAATAAAGTGCTTTCATAATTGGTTTATTCTCTCCTCCTTTGCTCATAGGGTTGATGTGTCTCACCTCTTTTGCTGTGGCTCTAATCTTCACTTTGGGCTCTGGGAACTACTGGCTGGAGATTTTCAACAACTATGTGGGATCTTTGCCTCTGCTCATCATAGCTTTCTTTGAGATCATCAGTGTGGTGTACATCTATGGAATAAACAGGTGATGCTTCAGTTCATCCGTTCATCATTATAATTGTAATATTATTAACTAAATATTACATGATTTGACCTAGATTATCCATTACAGGTTTAATGACGACATTGAGTGGATGACAGGTCAGAGGCCCAATCTGTACTGGCAAGTTACTTGGCGGTTCATCAGCCCTTTCATGCTTCTGGTGGTTTTCTTGGCATATGTTGTGATAGAGGCTCAAAAACCACCAAAATATAATACCTGGAACCCAGATTATGTAAGCACAATTTCACAGTTGTTCCAAAACAGTAATATGCTTTTGTTAAACCTCACTTGTAATCTGAAAGTCATTGTCTTTCTCCTCCATCATCCCTACAGGTGAACTTCCCCCTGGCTGATGTTCAGCCCTATCCTCAGTGGGTTTTTGCTATCTGCGTGCTCCTTTCATCCCTCCCTGTTGTGTCCATTCCCCTTGTGGCTCTCTACAAATTCATGGGCTTCCTGAAGAAGCGCATCATGAACAGACACAATCAAAACCCATATGAAAATGAGTATAATGGGGATTTGTAAATGAAAATGTTCATCTTGTTTTATCAGACTGAAAGTCAGTTATTATGGACTACTGATGCATGTAATTGATTTTATGTGAGGTACAATATCTCCTTTCATAACTTCTTACTGTGTCTTTGTGTTTGAAAACAAAGACAAGTTTTTGATTTGTTCTCTTCATGTTTTTCCTCTATCCCTTGTAATATATGGCACTGAAGGCCTTTAAATATAATTATAATTAAGTTGTCACTACAGTAGTACAGTATGTTTGCAGAAGCAGCTGTTTTTTTCTGATAGTAAATTTGCAAAGTTAAAAGACATTCATTTTGTTTTTATTTACATTAAAGTATCTTGTTATTTTTGAAATGCAAATGGGCCAGACAAAATCAATGCAGGACAATATTTGCAGGAAAAATATTCCCAAGAGAAAGTCTGGAGCTGAATAACAGGTCTGTGTTAATATTTGATTAAAGGGAGATAAGTGTTAATTTCCTGTGTTGATGTTATAAATGAGAACACACTCAACACACCGGATTACCTTTCATGAATGCTTTGCAATAAGTGTGTTATTAATTCTCTAGACAAATATATAGATTTTCAGAGTAAATGTGCACAACAATGGTGTGGGCAATGATGCTTTAGTTGCTGTTGTGTAAACAGTGTTAAGGGTTAAGATTATCTGTCATCCTCTAAATCACATTCTCCTCTACCAGTTGAACAGCACTCTTCTGCTAGCTTTCCTCTTCTGTTACCTGCAGTATCTAAAAGATGAGTGAAGTAGGGTTACATGATATTTTGTGCTTCATGTAGCATTTAGCAAGGTTAACATGGTTTCTTTTTGCATGCTAACAGGGCGTGTGTTTGTGTGTATGACAGTAGTGAGGACTACACTTGTGTGCATGTGTGGATACTTGCACGTGTGTCCACTGACCATGCGCATATGTGTATTTTGAGTCATACGAGTCACACAGTGGTCCTTTTTTGTAGTGTGGGTGGACAGTGATATTGTCCTCACAGAGTCACGTGCTTTGGAATATGCTGGCTGCCTTTGTTGTCCCTCTGCCTGTTCTGCTTTTCTGGCACTTTCATACAATGGTGCACTTTAACACTGTGATGTTATCAAGCCTTTCACAAACTACTACAGCTTGAATTCCAGCTCTCAGGAAAGACTAGCATCCCAATTTAGGATACATGGCAAAAGACACACCATCGAGGAAAAACCACAAGGATTGACTGAAACAACAGAGGAAAGGTGATGATGATTAACCCTGCCTTGTTATGATGATCGTTTTGATTGTTTATTTTCTGACTGCAGTTGTGAATCCATGTGAGGCATCATGCTAAAGCTATTTTTACTATTGTCATATTTGAAAAACTCAAATTATGTCTTATGAATATATTTGGCATGCGTTTTAAATTTTAACTTGTGTACTTGTGTGAAGCAATTCTTACCTATTGACCCACGGAAGCCAAATGTCTTGTAATTTCATAGCAAATTCTGACTGATAGACCAAAGTAATTAAATGTGGATGATGTCATATTGCTACAGATTCACACAGACACTGTCCATGTAAAAGGACCTTAGGGCTGGTGTCCTAAAAGGCATGGCGTTCAAATGTTTCCTGCCTAAAAGCATGCATGCTTGATGAAATAACACTTCACATGAGTGTATTTAATTAAATACTACAACATCTGTAGCCAAAAATTGTTTTTTATGGTGTTGTCTTCTAGAATAGCCTCCTCATATGTGAATGAAGAAATGACCAGTAAGCCTCTAAGTGGTCAACACCATTCTGTAATTGTAAACGACGACGGGACCAAAGTAGAAGATATTAAACCTTCATTCAAAACATCAAAGTGATGTCATAACAAACTTAGAGCAATGCAGCAGTTAGACACCACGTTATCAAAAAGGTGAGACAAGTTCAGTAGTTTTTTGACCTATGACCCTACAGTAGGAAATGTCCCTGCGAGCAGATGCCTCACGGTGTGGCGGGGTGATGGTTGAGTTTGAGTCTGAAGACTTCAGGGATGCAAGAGCCAAAAAGGCTAAGCGTAAACCAGGTAAATTCTGATTTAAAATACTTTGGAGTATGTGCAAAACAATATTTTTGCGATTTTATCAATTGCGAGCTAGAGTAGTTTTAATATTTCATTAATCTTCCTTTAATCCTCTCAAGGGTCAGCTCTTATCTACCTCAGAGGCCCCAAATTTCTGATCTATGTCAGTGGTGCTTTGTCAATGTGGGTAAGAATCATTTCCTGAAATTACTGGAGAAATATCTTGTATGAGACATTTTTATAAATGCAATTTAGTCCACTTTAACTGTTTGCGAAGATCCAAAATGAGCCCCGCAAAGCAAAACGTAATGTACTTTTATGTTGTGTCAAATAGGGTGACCGCATGTGGCACTTTGCAATCTCAGTGTTCCTGATTGAGCTGTACGGTCGCAACCTGCTGTTGACTGCAGTGTTTGGGTTGGTGGTGGCAGGGTCGGTGCTCCTTCTTGGGGCTCTGATTGGAGACTGGGTTGATCGCAATCCCAGGAATAAAGGTAAGCACCAACAAGCTCATTTCCATTTGGCATGTTTTATGCCAACCATCTTTATCATCTCTATCATGCACATATCATGCATGATATAGATGGTTCAAATATGCAAAAGCCTATTCTCATACTTTGTATGTCACTGCACTGTTTGGAAGGTTTGTGATTGTTTTTATTTTGTCCCCTATTTTAGTTGCACATGCATCACTATTCATTCAGAACACCTCAGTGACAGTGTGTAGCATTGTGCTCATGTTGGTGTTCTCATATAAGCACTGGATTGAACAGATCTGGGATGGATGGCTTACTGTGAGTAGACAGTATATATTTCCCTAATATCTGCATCTGGTATCACTGGATCTATGTTGATCTTTTGCCAACAATGGCTAGTTATTGCTGCTGTTGTTCCCACTGTCCTATGTCCCTGTTGTCTCTGCTGCTGAGCCTCTGGCTACTCTGTGCTGTCATGTGTAGTAACATGTTGCATCACAAAACTTACACAAGGTGGTTTGTTATACGGTGGTGATCATCCTGGCAGATGTGGCAAACCTTGCAAGCACAGCACTGACCATTGCCATTCAGAGGGACTGGATTGTGGTTATCACAGGCTACAACCGTGGTCACCTTGCTGGTGAGACAATTTATTCTGTTATTGCATGTTATTGCATCTAGTGGTATGTTTCCGATTTTTGTCATGTCTTTCTGTCACTGTCTCTGCATATTACATGCTCAAATGATTGAAACTGTGGGAGAATATATCATTCTGATGTCAGTGGTCCATTGAGGACCTGCTCTTACCAGTAAAGATCTGTAAAAATGGTGCTACGCTACATTTCTCTCTCTGTCTTTGATTCTGACAAAAGGGATGAATGCGACCATGAGGCGGATTGATCAGGTGACTAACATCCTGGCCCCACTAGCAGTGGGACAGGTCATGACCCTGGCCTCCAATGTAGTTGGCTGTGGATTCATCCTGGGGTGGAACCTTGTGTCTCTCATAGTGGAGTTCATCTTCCTGTCGCGGGTGTACCGCATTGTCCCTGCTCTCTCAATCAAACCACCAGTGGAGGAGATGGATCAGGCCAGTCTGCAGGACGGAGAGAGAAACAGTTCACAAGGTATTACCTGATCTGGTGTGTTGTGCCAGTGTGTGGTTGTGAATAATAAACCAAGATGTTAAAGGCATATTATTTGTACATATTCCCTGAAAAAAAAGCACCTGCAGTGAGCTTTATGGTCAAAGTAACCACAAACCATGTAGTATAGGGTTCAGGTCTGAGTGCAAAATCCTCATCATCCACTGCGTTCACTTTAGTGTCCAACCGAAGGATAATTAAAGGGTCTGTGAGGGAGTAGACAAAGAAATCAATTCTTAACAGCCAGCAAATTAGATATTTTCACTTTGCTTATGATGAGAATTTACATGATGGTTGTCCTTTGCAAGAAAGATGAAACTTGGATCTTATTCCTAGTCTTCATGTAATGTTCCAAAAATTTGCTTTCAGTCACAAACAACATCAGCTGAGTGAAAGCACTATTTAATAAATAGTTCAAAAGAAGGATTCCTGTGAACATCCAGGAAGTCTGGTGCTGGTCAGCAAAAGAAAAGTTTGTTTACGAAGGCAGCAAAAAAATAAATAAAAATAAATAAATCTTATTTAATCCTTTTGGTGCATTTTTGCTGCACTTCTGTACATCAAGCATGTATAGAGTGGTTCTACTGAACTCTGGAGTGTTTACTCCCTCAGTTTGTTTGGTGCACCCTGGTGCACTTCATTAGGAGTGAGAATGTTATGTGTGAAACAATCTCAAAGTGTATGGGTTTATGAGTATGCTGTACATCTAACTAAATAAACCAAATAGAAAAATGCAACAAAGTGAACTTTTCAGCCATGGTTCAGAACAAAGAAAATAAATTGTGACGTTTTTGCCCCCTGGCATGGTTTGTTTGGGTAGGTGAGGTAGGTGAGAACACCCAAATTGACGTCTGGTACATGCCAAACAATTGAGGTAGAGGTGATGTTTGGAGCATTTCCAAATGAGCCCTCGTTGGATTGCTTTAAAGCCGTGATAACACCTACAGTTTGGCTCTTCTGGTCCAAAACATAGTTGAGAAGTTGGCTTTTTGCATATTTGGTTTGTTGAGGTTCACACTGCCCATTTAAAAGATGATTGTGGCTTATAAACAAAACAGTGACATGGACAGTCGTTTGTTTATTGAGCAGAGTTTGGGCAACCTGTCATCCTGGGCGATTTGACATTTTAGCAGCCTTGGAGCAGTGAGAGTCAAAACCAATCCCATTCCAGTTCATGTAGCTTAAGGTGAACAACATGGGTTGTCTGTTATTTGCCATAATGTACCAATTCTGGTCTACTAGCTAAAAGCACATGAAGCAATAGCTGAATCTGAGCACTAGTCCAGACTGTGGTTTGCCCTTGGTTCATTTTGTCATGCTAGGCTTTCCAGGCATGAGGAACTGCAGGCTATCAGAGATCAACATTTATCCATACCATATAACAGAAAAATATATAATACATAATACCATGTTTTTGCATTGTTTAGTTGTTAGAGTTGTTGCAAACAACACTGCACTTTGCTCAGAGGAGGACTACAGCCCACATTGTCAGGTGGTGTCAGTGTAGTTATTTGGTGTGCATAACTAAAGAAGTTAGCACTCCAGTTCATTTGAACCACTCCAAACATGCTTGCTGTGAATACGCCATTTGCTCTAAATGCTGCACATTGTGGGTTGACTGTGTGGTGATATGCTGTTGTCAAGAACAGTGTACACATATTTTTTTCATTATTGTTGTCAGCAATGCATTATTCACGGACGCAGTGGTGTCCTCAGAAGTCCTTCTTTCGTAAGAACATCAAAGAGGGATCACTGACAGTGTTCGAAATGAACTTTTTGGCTCACCTGCCAAGGGCTGCTATACTTTCAATCAAATGTACCTGCCAGGAATTCAAATTAATTCATTTACTTTTTAATAAAAATATGTCACTATACAAATTTTCAATGCACCTGCAATTATAGAATTGGGTGCTCTGTGTTACCTAAAATCACAGAGTGAAAATCACAGAGCACGTTTGTAATTTATTGTGAGATGCAACACAACTCTGTTATCAATCAGTGTGAGGGGTGACCCTTACTGATTTATCTACCAGGGACAAATTTTACTACCACTCAGGGCTTGGCATTATTGTGATGGCAATACATTGGCTCCAAGATTTCAGTGTGCAAATCCCTTAAGTAAGACTTGTTTTTTTGACCTGCTGAATGCCTGACCAGTGAATAATAGACATCTGCAAACACATGCCTTTTGGTTACAAACTGTAATTAGCTTGGTTTGGAGGACTGTGAAATCTGATGACAAAATGAAAATGGTAAACACTGCATTGTCATCCTGGCTCAGACTGAGCAAATGGACTACAATGGAGAAAACACCCTTGATCTTATCAAAAAATGTTCACCTTATTCTGCAGAGCTCAAACGTTACAGTAATGATGGTTCAAATAATAGAGCACATCATACTGAAAAAGCCCATTCTTTTAAATAGACAAAAAAAAATGTTAGCACATCATTCCTTGTTTTTCTATATTGCTATAAGTTGTAATTATCCCAAAATGTTTTAATAACATTAACTTGACCTCTGTGGGTTTGTTAATTACAACTGTGGGATACAGAATACTGAATAGATACTGCAATAAATGGATTAAAAGTCATTTTAGAAGAGATCATATCTCTGATCAAACTTCAAAATGTACATCAAATAGTTTACATAATTTTGACTTGATGGCACTGACAGATGATATTCGTTTTCTTCCTTAGGGGAAAATGATGCCAGAGAAACTCCAGCTCTAACAGAAGACAACTGCAACATGAGTCTAAACCTGAAAGAAATCACCAACCTGCCTCTGTGTTTCCAGCGGTTCCGCTGGCTGCTGAGCACCTGTAAGGATGGCTGGAGGGCCTACTATCGGCAGGATGTCTTCCTGGCCGGCATGGGCTTGGCCTTCCTCTACACTACAGTGCTGGGCTTTGACTGCATCACCACTGGCTACGCCTATACTCAGGGCATAAGCGGCTCTCTCCTTAGTGTGCTGATGGGTGTATCAGCTATCACTGGGCTCATGGGCACTGTGATGTTCACCAAACTGAGGAAGGCCTACGGCCTGGTTAACACAGGCATCATCTCAAGCTGCCTCCACCTGGGGTGCTTACTGCTGTGTGTGTGCTCTGTGTTTGCCCCTGGCAGCCCCATGGACCTTAGCTTGCTAATGCCGTACTTATACGCTAACTCTTCTGAGGTTGGTGGGATGGCAAGCCAAAGGCAAAAACACACCTATCCTCTGAGGGTGGGCAGCAATCAGCCACTGTTACCTGACCGTTCCTCCATCCACTGGACCAACAACACTGTTCTCTTCGAGAACATGCCCTCTGGCACAGTCCCAGAATCCTATATCTCCATTATCCTGCTGTTCTTGGGTGTCATCACAGCACGCATCGGTGAGAAGACAAACACCGCAAGCTGACTGGTTTCAACAGATTTCAGCACTGAAATGTTATGTGGACCCACATTTGCAATGCTGATTAATTAATCCATATTCAATGCACGGGAAGACACAACATTCCCTCAATTTTCAGTTTCTGTTCATTTGCTGCATATTTTAGCTAAACATATTGCCTTAGGAACTGTGTAGACTAAAAGCTTTACCTAATTAGTTAACTATTCCCATGAAAATTTACTTTCTTTGCAAGAAATTAAAAATATATTACGGATGTGTAAAATCCATGTATAGTACCCCTCTTTTTGAAGTGACAATAATAGCTGCACGAATGGGCAGTTGTTGTGACTATGATAATTGTATTAATGGTCAGATGAACAGTTAACGATGCTCTCTCTGTTGTGTGTGTTTCAGGTCTGTGGTCCTTTGACCTGACAGTGACCCAGCTCCTGCAGGAGAATATCTGTGAGTCAGAGAGGGGTGTGGTCAACGGTGTGCAGAGCTCTATGAATTACCTGATGGATCTGCTCCATTTCATCATGGTAATCTCTGCTCCACAGCCACAGCACTTTGGCATTCTAGTCATCATCTCTGTCTTGTTCATCACCACTGGACACACCATGTACTTCCTATATGCACGCAAAGCCAAGAGGAAACAGGCCCTTGATACGTAAGGAGGAGTCAGGGCTCATACATGCAGGCACGTGACCCTCACCCTCGCGTGCACAGACTCCACTCTGCACCTGTGAGATGAATGTCTCCCTCCTGTTCCTTCAGCAGTCTCATTGCTAAGCAACAATGCAACAGTCCATTCCCCATTCAGCCATTCATTTCAGCACAACACAGAAAGTGTCTGTTCCCACTGTGGTTGCTTTCTTCCTGCAGAGCCAAGTGCCATGGTAGCAAACCAAAACTCAGGTGAACTGGAGTGGGAGACACCCTCTCCCTTCATGTACATAAGTTGATGTGGCCACAACAGATGCAGCATTGGTACCGCCATGGGAGATGTCTTAATCTAAGATGCAACAAGACGCAAAGGTAACGCTGAGGCACCAGCACATGCCTTTTCGAACCCCATAGGATCACTCCAAGAGTTTCATCAAGCAAGCCTGTTATCTCACACAGCTGTTTGGATGGGAGGGTGGATGTTTTGAGGGATTTTTCTAACCTTCACACAGTAAAGAACTGGGTGTTGTGAAGAAAACTTAGCAGTAGTATTACATGAAAACAGAACAAGACAGTACTTTTAAAAATGGCATAGATGTTAGCGATCCGTCCACTTGGAAATATTCCAGGATGTCCAAAAAGGAATATAAAGGGAACTTGATGTGAGATTGTTTGATAAAAAATAATAAAGGCGCCCCCCTTTGATGGACAAAAGAGGAAGGACATAGCATTTTCTTCCCCTGGTTTGTTTCTCTGTGGATGAATCAAGCAAACATTTGCCTCACTTTCCAATTGTTAATATACATGTTAACCTGGTTTACTGATTAATACATTTGTCTACACAGTAAAACTGCCAGCACATATCCATAAAAGGACACAATGTTTGTTAGACACACTTCAATAAAAACTAATTTAATTGCTTGTGTACTTAGATATATAAAAATAGTTTCCAAATTGTAGGTACTTAACTTCACATAGAGAGTGATATTATTAGTTTTATAGCGATCCAAAGAGAAAGCTTAATTTTGTGCCATGTTTGAAATCAGTGATTTCTGTATGCTAATAGCAAATTTGTATGACTCCAATAGTGGAAGTGTTGTATTACACTTTGCTTCATATTGTTTTAGTTCTGATGAACTAAACTTTACCTTACCTCAGCTAATAAGAAGAAATTTGTTGGAGAAGTGACTTGGACATTTCACTCAACTACTGTATGTTTTCATATCTCCTTTGTGTACAGTGAAAATACCATCAAAGTTATTTTTTGTCATGCAACCAGCACCACATCTCAATATATTTGTATAATTTTCCTGTAACATTTCAATATTGTGTGTTGTCTTTATCTGTTTCAGACAGATAGCCTTATTATGATATGACAATAAAGATAACTTTTTGCCTTGAATTTACAACTGGCCGGAATCATCTACAAATGATCTACAATAAATTTAAGATTATATTCTCCATTGATTGTGATTATAAGTGTTATACATCTTCTGTGAATATCTCCAAAGTTATTTGAAGAGACTATAAAATGTCATTCATGCCACTTCCAATAACCAGTCCATATGACCCTATTCAATCACAGTCTATTACTTAAGTAAAGTCACCAATTCAACCTTCACAAGTTAATGTAGAATTGGAATCATTCCCAGAATATGGATGACCTCATGACTTAATATTGTCCCGTATGAACTTTGCATATTTAATGGCTAAATTTCCAGAAACCTTGACTCCCAAAGTGGTATTAGAGATTCTGCTGACAAGGTCTTGGACCTTCCTGAACTTGCATTTCCACCAGACAGCATACACAATATTGAGATATAGTGGCAGAGGTGGGGCTAGTCCTTTGTTAATCATACTTTAGTTCAATCTCTCTCAAAGCTATGGTTTGTGAAGGGGAAAGAGGAGAGTATTAGAAGAGAACAACAAAGGTGAAGATAAAGATAATAGTGCATAAAGTATTCAGTCAGTGGCAAATGTTTGTAATTTGTTTCTTGGCCAGCAGGGGTCAATGTCACATTGAACTGTCAGAGCACAACACCATATCAGTTTAGGAGAGCTTTAAGCCGGTTTTGAGTATTATCCAATACTTTAGCAATCCTCAAATCTCCTGCTGTCTCAGAACCTGTCAGGACCATCCAAAATGGGTTATGACACTCTCGATGAGGTGGAAATCTAATTCACACTCTATGCTCCACTCTAGGGCTGGGCATGACATTTCTGACTGGATACCTTGACATCGATATTGTAAAGATATTGTTGGGATGATTACTGGTACTTGCATACTTTTCAATATATTTAAACACAAGAGATTTCTGATAAACAATCATTAGCACTGTGGATATGATGAAGAAGCAAGTCAAGGATAATGGAGCAGCTACAACAGTAATAAGTTCATAAAATCGCATCCCTTTCCTGTAACGCAGACTTTAAAACCAAGAAAAGATCATATTTATGTCATAATCATGATATTACAATATCCAAAATCATAGACGATATAAGTGTCATATCATGATAATGATGTAATATGAAAATATCAATCAGCCTACTTCAGACATTTCCATAAAATTCCAGTAATTCTTGGATGTTATATAGAGAAGTCATGCAAACATTTTCCTTCATTCTGATGTTCCTGATACCACTCTTCAATTTGTTTAGCACTGTGCCGTATATGGAGGTCTTATTATCTTAGAATAATAGAAACATCATGACAAACAATGTTTACACCACTGCATACATTTGGTCTTGTAAGAACACATCAGGTTCATTGGCTGTTTTATGACCATGCAACGCAATCACTAGATCTAATGACTCGGACAAGATGGGAGTCTGGCAAATTACATGTAGGGTAAGAGCATCATTTGGTGTTTTCCACACAAACCATTTTGATGTAGGACTCCTCAGTTATCGCACTTTTGGGCTTTCTACATACAATAATACATGCAGGTTATGCATTTTTTCCATGTTGACCTTATATACAAGTAGCGTCAATATCAGAACTGCAGTGCACATAATAAACGTATGTTTTTTAGGAGGGTAGGATAAGTAAGACTATAATACATGCAGCCTTTAGTTTCAGCATGTCTCAGGATTATTTGGCATGTAACGTTACTGTATGACCACAAGAGAGGAAGGGTATTTGGAAAAGCTCAATATTGAGAGACTCACAAATGAAGGAAAGGGAACCGTAGGCTAACTGAAATGAAAGTCTATTTAAATTCCAACATTTTTTCAGTATGCACCATGCTTACAGTTCATATCACGGCAGGAAGGAAAAAGGCCAAAGTAGGGTCACACAATTAATGTGCTGTTGATAACATCTATTTGGCTAGCTAGCTAGCTAACTACTCAGGGAGAGTTAGCTAATTCAAGCTAATGTTAGGCAATGTCTAAGTAAGCTAACTTAACGAATATAACGTTAGATAGACCCACATTCCATGACAAGTTGTATACTTAAAAGATTATGTAACTTTAACCAATATAGTTGATGTTATGTTAACTAAAACTGACAGTTGGATATTTGACTTACCGGTGTCAAAGTTCTTGCTGCACACATGAACATATTGAGTCAAGGTCCAACAGTTCCCTCCTACGCTGTTTATGTCTTACTTGTTGTATATTCTGTTGTTTAATGCTTGGGCATTTTTTCTAGCTTGTTAATAATGTGCCTAAAAGTCAGTGATTGTAATAAAATTGCGTTAGGGACTGCATTTTTACACTACTCCATTCCGGCAAGAATCTCTCTCTCTCTCTCTCTCTCTCTCTCTCTCTCTCTCTCTCTCTCTCTGTGTTTTTTTTTTTTTAATGAAAAAAAAAAAAAACAGCTTAACAGGCCACTGTACCTCGGAGGGAAAGGAGGACTAAGAGATGTGAAGAGACTGAGCTTTGTCAGAAATTTGTGTAGCAGACAATTTCTGCCAGTATTGGAATAGCAATTAATTTTGTAGAGCTCATACATGATTTAATACCAAGTCCCCTTTTACTGGTGATGTCATTATTGTCATAATTGACTTTGCATACATGCA
>OMLF01038020.1:7028-22090 GCA_900302615.1 Holocentrus rufus | reverse complement strand
CCCTTATAAATTTTTAGTTATTTTTGCCATGCATTATAGGAAGCAGGAACAGAAGTAATTTCCATTTCCATTTCTTTTTGAAACTCTTTTTGAGTTATTGACAAATGTGCAGAGCCTGTAAAGTTTTGTTTGTGTACATCATTCAGTGTGAGTGTAGTGGAGGGGAGCCCGCTTGAGGTTTGTGCCCCCGGGCCCCATGGCCTGATGATCCGGCCCTGCTGCTGGTAAACTATTGAAATGAGAAGAGCCTACAGTCTGAAAATTAAAGGTCCACAAATTATATGTGGACACAGACTCACGTGTGACCCAGATGTGGTCCAGCTCAGCAGACTTCTCTGTAACTTTGGTAGTGAATGCTCTCAGAGCTAGCTGTAGCTTCTTCCTGTGCAGTGGGTTCTTCATACCCATCTCCTGAGGTGAAAAGGCATTTTTGTTACATAATATGTGGTTGATCACGACACATGAACTTTTAAGTTTTGGTCACGTAATTTTTAATTTTACAGAGTCTACGTGGGAGTCATTTGTGGGAGTTATTTGAGCATTATTTACTTTTAGGGTGGTAACCATCATGCTGTTTCACTTTCTGACCTTCTCAAAGTCCTGAGGTGTGGCAGACAGCAGTGTTTGTCCATTGTCAACCCATTGTCTGGTAAGATTGACATACTGGCCCAGTCCATAGTCCTCTAGCCAGCCACACACCTGCTCCTTGGTCCACTGGCTGAATGGAGTATTCATATCACTGATAGAAAGAAGGCACACATCAGATAAATGATTAATGACTGAATTTGAAAAGTTCTTCTTAGACAATATGGACAGTAAAATAGATAAAAAACCATACAGTGAAAACAGGTTTTAGTTCCTTCCATTATGGTCATTTAAGAAAGGGTGGAGGTAGGGATGAGGCAGGAAGATCAAACCAGCCTGTGAAGTTTCATTTTCTTTGGCTGTTGTGGCGTCCATTAGAAGCACAATGATGTCCCAAACCAAATCCATTCAAACAGAAGTGTGTAGGTTTTGTATAAGTGAATAGGTGTTAAAGGAGGCAGAGATGTGTCAAGCCTTACCGCACAGAGCAGGAAGACTCAGGGGTCCGGGTCAGTCTGGGTCCTGCTGTGGCACGCAGACCCCCTCTTTTAAACTGACCTGGGTCTGTGTCCGCCCCTTGCAGCCCCCCGGACTGGGTTCTTCGAAGTCTGTAGGCAAGAGGACATACTTCTGGGAGAACCATTCAGAAATGCTCAGAATTCAGTGATTCAAAAGTAAATTTAGCAAATTAGTTTATTTTATTGAACTCATTTCATTAGTGATGAAGGCATAGTGTAATAAACAAACTCATCATTTCTGTAAGTAAAATGTCATGAATTATTCTTGTATTTCTGACGCTCAATTCACCATAACCGCAACTTAGTGCATTTTTTCAGTTACTTTACTGATGTGTCCCCATGTGTCTATATATGTAATGACAGTCATCATTATTTAAAATGGCTGAGTGAAAATAGGCCCATCCCTCTGGCCCATATTCTTGCACACTCACTTTCCCCAGAGCCTCTTGATGCTCCTGTTATTCTTCATGTATTCTGGTGAGCCCACAACTCGCTGGCCGGACTGCGGATTTGCTCCAGAATGCACAGGGGAATGATTACTTGAGGGGCTGTCATCAACTTTCTCCGTCTTTCCTTTTAAAATGTGACAAAGAGTACAGCCAGTGTAATACTGCTGCATACAAGGGCATGCTTTCATAGAGATATTTATATTGTGTTAAGACTTTAAATGTAAGAGTTGTACTTTAAATGTAAGACTTTTACTGTAAGAGTTAAAAAATATTAGAATGTGTGGTGTAGACTATTAAACACTATTATAATTCTGGTAAAAACATGTCAGTAATGTTATCTTTAAAAAGAATTGGCTTCACATTATAAAGATAAAATCATGATGACTAACTAAAAAGGAGTAAAACTTTTTTCATTCCAAATAAAAGTTGAAACAATAAGTAACACATGTTGTGGTCCACCTTTTCACACTTTCAATTCTCTGTTCAGGGACAGAAATATAAGTTGCAGTCCACTGAGTTCAACAAATACCTCATTGGTTAATGCCCCATGAAAATGAAATTTGAGCTGAATTTTATAATGTGTAATCTTTATGGTATAGTCTTCTGCACAGCCTCCACTCTACAGCAGGATCCAGCAGAAAGAGATTAGGGTGGGGCCCAAGTTAAAAACGGTCAGTGGGGATGGGATCGGGTGGGGCTGGGGTGAGTGTGGTCAATCAGAGCAAGAGCAAGGGTGTGTTTTATGAGAGGGCCTGTCCCAGGATCCCTCTGTTCTGTCAGTAGCCCCCACAGTAAGCTATGATTAAAGGTATGCTGGTCTTTTGGCCAAAGGAAAGTGGTTTGCTCAAAATATGGAACTGTTGCCTTTGCCTTCTGGGAATTACCAGGCTCAAGATGAACGCACTTATGTGGATGCCACAGTACAAGGAAAAAGATCAGTGGTATAAACTCTATGCTACCCGGCTTATCATACTAAACATCCAGGGTCACCACAGTCCACATTTCTGGATTTATTTACTTTCGTTGGAGTCTCCGTCCTCACTGCCATCTGGAGACTTATGACTCTGTGTATCACTGCTGCTGTCTCTGTTTCCATTCTGCTCTAACAGAGAGGAATTCACAGGTAGCGTTTGACTTCTGGTATCAGTCTGAGCACTCTGGAAAAACAGCACAGAGGCATGGCTCAGAAAACACAAGTGTTTTATAAAATCAGCAAATCACCTTTGATGATATGCTTCATATTATGTCTTATTGATTAATCAACTGAAAATTATGTTGGCTTGCACATACCATAGCAAAATTAAAAAGGAAGAAACAAAACAATCAAGAGTTGATAAAATGAGAATTGCTTGTAATACATAAAGTGATCATTAAAGGAACAGTTCACCAAAAAAAGATATTTTCCCAGTTACCCCTGCACAATCTATCCATCCACACAGTTTCTGTGTGGCAAGGTTTTTGGTTTTAGTTTCCATGGGGAGAGCAGATGGTTATTCTTTTGTGGAACTCAAACGTTTTTTTTCAATTTGAGTGAATTGTTCCTTTAAATTATTTTAAATTATACATTTTTAGCATATTTAAGGAGAAAATAAAAATACCTTCTGTGAAGGTCCATTTGGTAGGTCAGACATACTACTTGATAAAGACAGTGGCTCTGTCCTGAGAAGATATAAACACAGTCATCATGATAAAACCAATATTGTGAAGTTATCACTGTCCATTAGATGGTAAACTAGTGCCTCAGTACCTGCAGTCCTTGTCTTTCTGTGCCAATGAAAGAGATGTATGTTGGAAGGAAGAGCTGCTTGTGGAAACCTGGGATAGGTTAAAAAAAATAAACAAACAAAAAATACAAAAATACTGTTAGGGATATGATAATTACAATCTTGGCTGTGAAAAGTCATGTTAATATAGTGTTAATAGCTGAACGATAAACAGCCCATTCCTTTCCAGATGGACACGGTGTGAGGGCAGCTGGAATATGATTTTACCCACCTCAGACTTTACGTCATCAGACTTGGCACTGGCAGAGTCAGCAGTATTCTTTGTCATCACCTGCACTTCTTCCTCACTGCTGCTGGATGGAGTCCTGCCATTTGACAATGAACGGACAGCAGGTGGAGCTAGAGTAACAAAGACAGGAGGCATTTCGTCCCCGTCAAGCAAAGGCATACTTGAAGTGTGTTGACTTCCAGTTTAAACGATCAAATGTTGTCGCCTTGATAAAACAAATATTGCTAGAGGGGATAAAGAAGTGAATAGGTTATTTACCTTGCCTTGTGTTGTGAGTGACCTCTCTGAATTGCCTGCACTGGTTCAGCAGCAGAGTGAGTTCTTCAATACGGCGGTCCTGCAACACAGAGTGGTAGCACTCAAGGGCAGCAAAACCCAATTAAGATGTTTATCTAAGGCTAGGAAAACACACATATGGACTGTCTGCTTCACTCTATTATTGACCAATGAGCTACATAAACATCCCTCTTTCTCCATGTGGCTTTTACATCAAAGTATTGAACAGGGAGGGGATTGACATAGGCCCGGCTGGAAATCTAAGCTGTGGTAACCAGCTGCATGGAGTGTGTGTTTTTTGAAGTGGTGCCTATGCCTGGTTTTGCCATGTTTCTCTTAATGCAGCTCACTCCAAAATTAGGCTTGGCAGATCGAGGACTACTTAAGTGTGGCTTTGCCTGAAATGACTTGACTCAGTGTGTGTGTGCGTGCGTGCACACGCGCATGTGTGTGCTCACTAGTGCGTATGTGGACGTTGATGGCTCTTTAAAGTTCCAAGATTCTCGGTGTAAGGGAGAATACAAAAGCCCCTCTGTACTATAAATGGTGGAGGGTGGTGCCTCTGAGACATGGTAACATCTAAAAAAAGTTACCTTACAAATAGCAATGATGATAACAGGTCTATATAGAGCCAGTAAGACTCCAGATGTATGTTACAGTATATTTTACATTACAAATTACATTATAGTAAACCGATGACAACACACTGTACTTTATATAAAACCACATACAGCTGTGTTGACCTGAATGAAAGGATAAGTTTTCACTTTCCTGGTTACTCACCTTCTCATCATTGGCAGCCAGCAGTGACTCCATTCCACTCCTAAGCCTCTGCAGTTCCTGGTCTATAAAGAGAAACCCCATACTGACCATTAATCGTTATAAACATAGCTGCTATACTTGGCCATGTCAGATGAAGAATTGCTTGGTACCAATATAAGATTGTGAGATCGGTGGCCTATTTGCCCCTTTGCTGCCTTTGCTCATGTGGGTCATGTCAAGACTAAAACTTTTTAACAATAACAACAGACATATAGAAGTACTGGTGTTATCACTAGTAAGTTACAATAGCTGTACCATGCAGGTACCCCAGACATATACATCATTGACAAACAGAATTAATATAAGAGATGGCAAGGAATTCTGAATTCAGGGATTCTGAAAGACAACAAAGAGGCCAGAGAAAAGAAAGAGAGAATAAGCTTAAGAAACCAGCTGGTGATTCCCAAAGCTGCCCTTGAGAACAGACGAGAAACAAAACAGAATATTATAAAGGGCATGGTGATAATAGTTAATAAATGAAAGATTGGATTTAAGATGATTCTCATTAAGCAGTGTTAAGGCTTACATTGGGTGTTTAGCCTCCTCCTGTACATCTCCTCTGAATGAGAGAGAGAGTAGAGAGACAGAGAGACTCACCATGAGACATTATATTACGAGGTAACTCAAACTTTTCCCACAACTAGCTTTCACTGCGAGTTAATGAATGCAACAGGGACTCATAAACTGTGTCACCAATCAAGCTGGGTAACTCAATCAGAGTGATAGGCGTGGGCAGGTTGGCAGCGGGTTATAATGGCAGGTGCTTTGCTTACCTCTCTCTGAGCTCTCGGCAGTGAGAGAGGGTCTGGCCAGGAGCTGAGTGTGCAAGGTCTCGATCTCGGCATTCTTACTGAGCAGAAGCTGCTGGAGGCTGCTGATCTCTGCCTGTGGACGAGACACAGGAAATAATTTTAAAGTCAACACACAGGCACATGCACAGTTGTGGAAAGGCACATAGATACAAACACACACACACACACAGATGTACGTGCCCACACATGCCTGTACACACATGCACACACACTCAAACATGACAGCTCTTTCACATCCAAAGAGGACATGTGCATGCATGCAATTAAGTAAGGACGCAAACAGCACATGCCCTCATTTCAAACCCAAATTTTGCAAGATTTTATTTTTTCCACAGTTAGCTATATAATTTATAGGACACATACACAAAGCAACCACAACACAGCGCAGAAATTTTACTTCTCTGAAATTTTAGGGGGTCATTTATTAGACCAGCACTGTCTGAAGTTCTCAGAGTATGAGCAAAAACAGATGGCAATAAAGTGGAAGCTGATCTATTTGCCAGTGTGTTCTGTCTGTTCCGCTTTAATGGAAGATAGTGGCTTGAATTACACTCCGCACATCCAATCCCAATTTTACATTATCAATCGGCCATTTCCCTGTGATCTGTTTAAAAGAGCTTGTGTGATATTTGTTCACTTGCTGTATGTCTGTCAAATAAACTTCTATAGCCATTAATTGTCATGCAAGATTTTCTCATTTTGATTCAAATGTTACTTAACTGGCAAGTCTGACAGCAACCAAAGTTCTCATCTGAGAAGAACAAGGAAGATAATGGTACAAAACATGTGGCCACTGTTCAGTTTGCAACGCTCTTTAAGCTTTCAATGGGATATTTGATGAAGTTACAAACTGATAGTACTGTGATTAAGAGCGGTGGAAGGTAATATGACATTGAATGACATACAGTATCTAATTATACACAATATGCATTACATAGCAAACTAATTTGAGAGCTCTGATATATAATATTGATAATTCCCGTATTAGAAGAAATTTATTGCAGTGTGGCTTTAATACTAGTCATGTTGTGACAGAGGGATGACCAGGAGATATGCAGTTAGTTTGTTGTGAACTGATGGAATTGTTGGAAAAGTTAAGGAAAAAGTGGGTGCATAATAGGAGCCGTGATCTTTTAAAATGAAATGACCAGGGTATTGAGTGGGAAGTGGGCAGGTACAAGAATAGCGCCTCAAGAGTCTGGCAGCAGCCCTCCCACTGCTGCCTCTTTTTATCTGCTCTGCAGTCAACCTCAGCCCAGCAAGGTGGACCAGGAGAGACAGGTAATGCACACGGAGAGACACAGAAATAGAAAGCCACAGGGCGGGAAAGCCAAAGAGAAAAGACTGAGAGGAAGATGATGAAATGGGGGAAGATAATGGCTTTGTCAGAGAGGAGGTTAAGAGTTTAAATTAGTGAAGAAAGGCAGAGAGAGAGAGGGAGAAGGAGCCAAAGAACTCAAGAACGGCCACGAGGTAATGCCATGGAATCATGCCAAGGTACACAACAAAGGCATTAAAAAAAAGACTAGACTGTCATTATATCTATTTCTACTTTGAAAACAGCTCTCGGACTTCTTAAGAAAACAGAGGTGTTCCTGAATGAGAGAGCGTGTGCTAGAGCGAGTGACTCATTTAAACTGGCTGGAGCATTGGATTGGACAGCGTTTAGGAAAGTTGTGCATGATTGGACAGTATAGGCAATGGAATCTGGGCACTGATGGTGTATGCTCTAAAGTCTAGACACCATGAGAATCAGGAGTTTATTTTACCTTTGTTGCTTTGAGTTTCTTCTCGTACTGGAGCTTCTGATCCTCCAGGTGTTCAACTTTCTCTTTGAGGCTTCGGAGCTCCTTAAATAAGCCCTGAAACAGAATGTGTGAGATTATGTAGCCTTTTAAAGCATCATTTTTGAAATCTTAAATAAAACCATCTTGTTAACAGCTGACGTTTATACTGTATGTTAGCATATCTCTTTTTCATACCACACCATATTGAGTTTGACTCAGTGAAATTTATAGATTAGTTGAAAACCATTCTTTAAACCCAGTGCAAATCTACAAATAAGATTAGCATACAGTGTTTTTCAAACAGACCTCTCTGCAGCATGGCAGGCTCAGGTTGCATGGTCACTGATTTGCATTGCTACGGGCATTTTGTGAGTACATGTTGCATTTGCATCTGAGGATTACACACACTGAAGTGAGAAGGCCCATGCTCCACATCAGACAGCATGCACACAGACTCTGCCTACACTTTCTGTTCCACTGTGGCACTGCTGCTCTGCATCTGAGCTACTTTCTCCAAGGCTGTGTGTGTTTCCATCAGCACTGCCTGGAGGTTCCTCCACTCTGTGCATCACCTCCGGGGCACTGTCACAGGAAAGCCCCAGGCTTGAACTCTGGGCCTCAGCAGGCCCAGTGGAGCAGGCCTCTTGTGAGTTGCTGTCAGCCTGGATCTCCAAGGCCTTTTTCTCCTGGATCTTGTTATTGATCTCCTTCTGAAACTTACACATCTGCTCCTGTAGCTCGCTAATGAAATTCACTACAGTCTGACACAGCAAGAGAGGAAAGAAATAGAGAGAAAGAGATGCTTAGAATGAGAGGAGGGAATACAGTGTGTGTGTGTGTGTGTGTTTGTGTGTGTGTATGTGCATGCACACATGCACGCTTGTGTGCATCCACACATGTGCATATATTGTTATTACTGATGAAGTCATGTCTACATAATGTCTTAACATTGAAAATCACACGAAAGTACAGATTTTGTAGTATGAATACACAAATCAGAAAATTAGTTTTTATGACAAGCACAGATTGCTAGCTGGTCTCCACAAACACACACACTGAGCAAATTAAACAGTCTCACCTGGCTTTGGTAAAACATGTTTTATATTCTAATAGTGGATTCCCTCCTTAAACCAGATTTTTATTAACCTCCCCCAGTGAAATTCAATGGTTTTCTGGGAGCTCATACATGTTAAGTATATCAGTTGGGAAGTTTGCACTACTAAACTGCATCAGAGGAGAAAATGTTTGACATCTATTAAGTGTTTGCTGGGCTCATATTCCTACAGAAAGAGTGTAAACAGCAGCCGAGTTATGCCTGGACTGTGGACAGAGGAAGTCTCACTCGGGGTCCGGTAGAGCGGATATGACAGATGATATGGAGCGCCTCCATGGCTAAATTTAACCATGAGCTTACTGGCTCCACAGCAAGGAGGCTTCCATAGTGCGTAAGTGTGTATGTGTGTGCACGCGAAAATGCACGTGTGCGTATGTGTTTGTGTATTAGAGGCGACACGTGGGAAGCCAGCAGAATGTTCAAAGCAGATTTCTGCCATTCTCTTATAGTCCAAGCAGCTGTCATTGGGAAAGTGGAGTTTGTGCGCGTGATGAAAGCTGAATGGAACAGTGCTGAAATACTATGATTGTACAGGAAAACATGCCGATCCCATTTCTCTCTTCCTAAATATGCAACAGAGAACAAATCCTCTTTTCATATATAAAGTCATATGTTAGCAGCATGTTTTGAAGTATTGGGGTGGGGGATGGGGAAGGGGGTGACTCAGTCCTGTACCACCACCAAGATTTGAGAGTTAAATGCTCTGGACTGAAGCCTACACGCACTCATATTTTGCCTATCATCCATCATGCCAGCTCTGCTCTGCCTGCACCCTTTTAGCCTGAGGACACAAAGGCTCTTTGACTGGGCGTGTTTTGACAGTAACTACATACATTACAGTATCCTGTCTGCTAACACTTCTGCACAGAGGCGTTTCCTCTCCCCACTTGATATAGTCATTGTATACACTGTGGTAGGTAACCGAACACACTGGCTTTAAGCAAACACATGGTGCAGGTTGAAATGACAAAAAATGCCAAAATCCTGGAGACTTTTGTCGAGCAGGAACAGAGCAGACATTATGGTGAATGTTCCCCCTCCATCCTTTGAGAGTGTGTTTATGGATTCTCATAAAGTCAGCAGCTGACTCCAAGGTTGACTCCACTGAAACATGAAAAAGGTTTTTTTGCATGTGCCCTCATCATTCCTGGCACGGCTACATGCAGATCTCCAAGGATTGAAACAAAACAGAAATGTCCCTGAGGATCCTGGCTAAATAAATTCCTCCTTGAAAAGAGTCATCATTGAATACTATAAGGTCATGTGTCGATAACACTGTTACATTCACATATTTCTAACAAGAATATGAGGTTTCATGCTCAAATTAGAATTCTGCCATCTGGGGAAAAAAATAAACATTTCTACTTTGAATATGATTATTGACAGCACACAGTTAACAAATTATTGTACTTATTCAAATACAGAAAAAGCAAGTAAATCCAGTCCTGGCTGATAAAAAGGACACAAGTTTCAGGTAAATGTTCTGTTTTCCTATTTTATTTTGGTTGTAACTATGAAACAACATAAGGTAGATGGCTACAAGCTGGTGATACACATGGAAAAGCTTTTAATCTAATCTTAATTTTACTATTTGGATTGGAACTCTATAACTCATTTTAACTCTCTTGATAACTCTTTACACAATAACACTTTTACTCAGATTCTCAATCCTCTTCATTTGTAAACTTAATCTTCAACTACGCTTTTATTACTTTCTCTTAAAAGTCATAAAACAGCATGGATAAGCATTGGGTTCACATGGGTACTGACAAGCACATTCAAACCCAAACATCTACACTGACGATCTAAAACAAACAGTAAATCCATCCTGAGCCCATTCTACTAATCTGAGTGAGAGGTCCTACCTCAGCCTTGTGCTGCCTCTCAGTTCCGTGGCCCTGTTTCTCCTCCATGTCTGCCAGCTTTAGTTTCAGGTAGGACACCTCCCCCATGAGACTCAGCTTCTGGTTCTCCAGTGACGTCCTGTTCAGGAGCTCCTGTCATCAACAACAGACACAAACAGCATGAAACCAACAAACAGACATTCTGGACATTTAAACACATACAAACACACGTATAAACCTCGCAAATATACTGTACACAACATACAATACACACTGTGCAGAGGCAACTTCCAGCATGAGTTACAACAAGCTGCCAGCTCTGTAATGACAGCCCCCTCAGACAAACCCACTGCTTTCAGACGCTGTTTGAGCGGCTAAATATACACAGCCCATGACCACTATTTATAATGCCTATTTCACAGCTCACTCAAAGTACAGAGCTGAGGGGACAGAGAGAGAGAGAGAGAGAGAGAGAGAGAGAGAGAGAGAGAGAAGGAAGAGAGAGAGAGAGAAATGAAACTAGAGACAACAGTGCACCGCATTCAAAACTCAATAAACACTAAAACAACCTTGACAGGTGCATTTTCCTTTGACTGACAACTGCTGTCAATCAAATCTGCTGCCGACGGACCCCACTGGTCCACTAATAGTTTGCAACTATCTGCCCTCCTCAAAGAGAATGGGTGTCAGCCCTCGGAGTCAAGCCAGTCTGTGCAGGCAGATGTAATACTAATTTAGTTGATGTCAAGCAGGTGCTAAATCACTTAGGGTCCAAAAAAGCGAGGGGCATCTGAATCTGAGAAACAGCACATATGCATACGTCCATTTAAAACTCGGGCTTTTTAAAAGGAAAAAATCTGGGCTTCTTCTTGTGCGCACATGGAAAATATTAGAGCTTTGTCACTAGGAAGAGATTTACGGCTCAGGTCCAAAGCCTCATAATGACCACCTCTCCATGAAACCAGCCCTGGCTGCCCTTCAGTGCAGCGCAGCATAGAAACAGACACTTTGTACTAACCATAAGTTCACAACCCGTAAGATAGTTGAAAGATATGCTTCTGACAGTTGGGAAAGCAATTAGCAGAGGTGGAAATATTGTACTTGCAAATGCAAATGTAACCAAAACAGTATTCTAAGCAAGATTTTTTTTTTAACTTATAAAATTGTGTGTACTACCTGGTTTCATTCATGGATGCGATAGTTTCAGCTGTGTTGTAGATTTTTTTTTTATATTAAAGTGTCACAGGTTCATTCCATTCAGCGTTCCTCCTCGTCTCTGTTGTGGATTTGAAGGCAAACTCAAGGAACTGAAAGATGTAGACATGTGTATACTTCTCATATTTAAAGGAGCACCTCCCCTGCTCTCTCTCTCTCTCCCTCCCTCCCATATCTCCACCTTTTGCCTTCTGCTGTCCCTCCCTTCCTCATACCTCTTCTGTCTCTCTCCCTTTTCCTCTTTATTTTCCTTCTTCCACCGCTCTCTCTCTCTCTCTCTCTCTCTCTCTCTCTCTCTCTCTCCCTGTGATCATGCGGAGGCGTGTCTGACTCACTGTGAGCTGTCAGAAGTTAGGGGCGTGGCCATGGCACCGAGCTCACCTGCCCAGACAGACCACACCAGTCCAGTCTGGCCCTGAGTAGCCCAGACGTACACTTTGAAACAGTCCTGGAGGGGATCCAAGGATCCTAAATATTTTGGTTGTCAAGGTGATTGAGATCCAGCCACACTGGAATCCTAGTAAGGAATTTCCTCCTGGGAAGTTGAACCCATCTTGAGCCACTTTCTACAGCTTGTGAGCATAGTTTCCTCTTGGATGTGCTTTGGAGTCCCATATAAAAGATAAATGGACAGTCTGGGTCTTGGCAACTCTGATTAACTGGAATAACAATATTGATATAAACACCATGAATGCGAACTGGCAGAATTCAGTCAGAATTTCCTGACTTTGCTCCAGTCGTGCGTCACGTATTTACTGTGTGAGTCCGGAGGAGAGAGAGTGTTTTGACACGAAACAGTGCACACTGAGGTTTCTGAGGCTGCGTACCTGCTGCAGCATCTCCTCCGTGGAGTTGAGTTTGTGCTGGTGCTGCTCCAGAGAGCTCTCCAGATCGCTGATCTTCGCCCCCTGAGCTTCCACCTGGTCTGTCAGCACGCTCACCTGTGTGTGGTGTGTGTGTGGATAGGGAATAGAGAGGAGACAACAAAGATTTTTTGCTACATCAAAAGGGGACAGCAACTCTCTAATCATTATTTGATAATGTAATAGTCACATTCAGCAACAGCTTCAGCCTTGCAGGAAACAACGAAGGTTAGCTGGCTCATGTGTTCGAGGAAACAAAGCCCTCTGTTCATTTGATCTGTTCATTCTCAGGCGCAGTGAACAAAATGTCCTGTGTTGGTTGTAACTATGAAACATAAGGTAGATGGCTACAAGCTGGTGATACACATGGAAAAGCTTTTAATCTAAATCAAGGTACTTCAGATGTCACATTAAAGGAAACATATTGTTATAAGACATGGTTATGCAACATCATAAGTGGCAATTCATAGTGTGTCTTGACAATTTTCCATCTCATCAATTTAGAACAGTTTCATTCCCACAATTACTATGCACCACCACTAAAAAAACCCCTCCTTGAAATCATTTGGAGCTAATTTTCCACCATTTTCAAACCATTTTGGTTTTTTTTCACTTTTGTTGATACATCCTCCTCAGTTGCCAGATTAAACAGGGAAAACGTTTCCTTTAAGAAGAAATGAATGACCCTTTGTTCTTCAGTAGGTGCTGGCAGTACTTCAGGGGCTCAAGGCAAGTCTGCAGAACGCAGGTTAAAATGTAAATCTGCCGAGACACTATTAAGGTCATGGAATAGTGAAGGACCGCAGCCGGGCCCCACCAGCCAACTGGATGGGATTTAAGCAGAGGAATGTTGTTGTGTACATGAGACCTGCACCAGAAGCAAACAGGGCACCTGCTCACACACACACACACACACACACACACACATACACACACACCAGTGTTACAGTGCAATGTGCTAGCCTGAACCTGTCTGAGCTAAGCACTTGCTCAGCAATCTAGGGAGGTACGTGCACCCACCCACACACACATACGCATGTACACACACACACACATACCCACAAGAAACAAGACAGTCTAGTATTGTAACATCACCAAACCAACCTGATTACTGTTGCTTCACCTTTCCAACATAATAAAAACAGAATAATTAGTCACTGCTATATGATATAGGCACTGTTTAAAATCAGTACCCACCTGACTCTAAACAGGATGTGGGGGCCAGTGAGGTGTCCCATTTTATTTATGCAGGCTTGAACGCAATGGATAAAGTTCAGTGTCAAATAAATGAATGTGCAGTCATTCTTTAGGTTTGATGTGTTTCCACAACAATAACTCTTGGAGGTCATGTAAACTGAAGAGACAGACAAATACGTCTCGTCTTGTACACGCATGATTGGAAAAAAAAGGAAATCAGATCCAGAAGAGCAACTGATCTCACCTGAAGAATGAGTGATTCTTTGTCTCCCTCCAGACGTGATAGCCGCTCCTGGTAAGACTCACTGCTGCCAGGTGAAGGGAGGTTTACCTGAGTGCGAAGGCGAGATACTGTTAAGTTCAGTTAGTGAGCGGTGAGCACAGAGCAGTCATTGAATTTGCCTCGAACAACGGATTTCCCCAATGAGTTCGCAGCCTCTGACATGCATAAGGGCACACCACACAAACATACACACGGGCGCGCGCACACACACACACACACACGCACAAACTGATCTAGCAAGCTCTCAGTCTCAAATAACCTATTGTGTCAGTGCATGGTGTGTGGAGAAGTCTATAAGAGGTTTACAGGTCTTAATCTTACTTTAAAATGTTGTGTATCGGTTAGTTAGTGAAAAAATGGTTAGTGAGAACTGAGTTTAAAGCTGCTTCTATAGTCAGGGATATTTCAGAGTCACCAGTGTCCAAGGGAAATAGAATTGTAACCAAATGAGATCAAATTGCTCAGAAATTCAGGCTTTCAGCCACAATCATGGAAACTTTATGTGGCCCGGCATCCATCATCCTAAGCCAGCCGGCTCAAGTGGTTTGCAGTAATTTTAAAATACCATTAAGCCTTTAATGGAGCCCGAGAACACTCTGTACATCAGACTCAAAGAAATACTTCATTCACATGTGTTTTTTTTATTTCAGCGATTTATTTTTATTGAAAAAAATTGCGTGGACGGTGAAAGAATATTTTAATGTAATTATCCATAGTCTATGACTTGATTTCAGGTCGAAAAAGACTGATGATGATCACTCAATTTGTTTTTCATACATGACAGTTATTTCGGACAAAAAGTAATCAATTCATTAAGTCATTTGTACTTGTACACACAAAATTAAATTTATTATTTATTTATTTGTTTATTTTATTCCAATCCCTGAAATGTTAACAATGCACAGTATTAAGGTGAAACGTGAATATACATATGCATGTAAAAGTTTGCTCCCTGGGTCTAACTCAGTCTATAAGAATGAAAACCTTCTGGAGGCAGTCGGGACAAAAAAATGTCCTTAATGGCAGCTGAATGGTATGTGGCTGAACACTTTCATTCAAGGCCAAATTCTTCCTACAAGTTCAGGTGGTAGAAATCATCTCAACTGACCTGGATCCATTTATCTCTCTCCTCAGGCACTATAACCTTATGACCTGTCTGGCGGACTTGTCATGCATTCAACAATTCACCCACGTGTCTCGCCTGTTGCAGGTAATTGGTCACCTCACTCATGAAAGTCCCAATGCACAGGACTATGCCAAGTCTGTTTCCAATCATTAGGTTTT